>NW_010581348.1:79904-89939 GCF_000705375.1 Tinamus guttatus
TATAAAAAACAGAAGATTTGTAGATAGAATTAAATGACTCTTATTTGAGTTACTAAGGTAACTAAAATAATATAAACAATAAAACAACATTTCTTAGAAATGCAAACATTCACAAAAAATGGAAGGAATTTGTCTAAAATATATAGAGCTCCAAATGGATGAATCTTTCAAATCTCTGCTTTTCGCCATTGTCATGTCTTAGATATAAAATCAGTTTTGATTACATTAGTTAGTACCAAAGAGACGTAAGTATGATTATGTGAAAGTTAAGTGAAGACAATAAAGTTGCAATCTTTGTCTATAGTCTTGTGCCAATTTTCATTCTCCAGCATATTTTGATTAAATTAAAACTGTATGCTACAATTTAGAGGACTGACAATATCAATTATAATAAAACCACATTTATTTACACTGAAAAATTAAAACCTCTATTGGAAATTAACCTTATGAAACATCAAACTTCCTGCTTCTGCTAAACAAAACAAGGCCAACACAAAAAATAATTCGAAGAAAAGCTTCACTATAGCTAGCAAAAAAAAAAAAAAGGATTTAATGAAATAGCATTAGGGAAATGTTTATTCAGCAGGACAGAGTCAACATATAGGAAAGACATACCACATGGGGCTCACCTCCCTGGCTATTCTGTCATCGGGATTCTGCTTAGCATGGGACATGCTGTGCTGGTTCATTAACTTTCCACTATTTTCTCTCAGTGGCTGGACAGTTTCTTGTCTCTGGTAGGGAGGATGAATACTAAGGAAAAAAATAAATGATATTACATGATTATTTCTTTGAAATGCAATCCAAGTTCCCCATCCTACTGTATTGGAATTCTTATATAAATGATAAGGGTGGTACTCTGCAAACCTGTTTTAGAAAGCTATTAGTCATGGCTAATCAAGAATTGAAAAGAATGTAAATTACCTCCCTCCAAAAAAACAACAACAACAAAAAAATAAAAAAACCCCACAGAATTAAAAGTTTTTCATAAAACCAGACAACACCTTAAAGTGGAAATCATCAGAGACAAGATGAGGCTGCAACTCCCTGAGATGTGGATATGTCTCACTCCCTTTTCCACAGAAGGCAAAAGAGATGGGAGGCAGTATATGCCTGGGTCATCTTAATGTATCTATACAGCACCATTATAGAAGTCACACTCTGGCTGTGAATGCCTACAGCAGCTGAAAGTGAGACTGGGATAAAAGCTGTGGTTAGAAAGAAGCAGCCTTACAGATTTTTTTTAAATTACATGCTAAATGAATGCTAGCTCCTTAGCTGGCAAAAAGCCTCATAGCCTCATGCAGTTCAGAGAGAGCACAGAGATTTATAGCAGCTGAGGAACAGGTCTTGATGGCTTTAAAAGGAATAGCATCTATAATCATTGAACTTTTTTTTTTTTTTGAGAAGATGTCATTTCAAGTTTTCTTTAAGTTTAGGCTTTCTAGGTTTAAGTATCTAAGCTAAAGTAACAAGTCATCAGTTTGTAAGAGTCCCTTACTCTTACAAGAGCCTCACTGTGTGAGCAGGAGGGGTTCAATGCTTCTTGAGAGGGATCACAGTACTCAAACCCCCACTCTCCCAGGAAGGTAGCTTCCTCTGCGCAGTACTAGGCTTCATCCCTTTCCTCTGGGGCACGACATTCAGCAGCACCTACGAATGGGACTTTACGGTCATGGATGGCAGAAGTGACCCAATTCCAGGACAGCTGCATCCAAGCACTGTAGCAAGCAACAGCAATAGTATTGCTACTGTTTTTTTCTTTTCTCTTTTGTAATTGCAACATGAAAGCAAATCTGCATAGATGAGCTGCACTGAAATTGTATCCTTACGTAGTAGAGATTTGCAATCTCACAGGTCTATTTTCACTAGGTATTATCAGCTAGTGAAGGTATTCTACTGCTTTTAGAACACAGCAGGGTTCAAGTATTCCTCTATACTGAAAGCACCAATTAGAGAGATTAAAGAGACTGATTTAATGTCTTGTTAAGGAGCTTCTGCATTGTTGGATCAGTCCTGGACTTTATAGGACTTCTAAATTTGCAGTCCCCTTGCAGCTTCATTAACATAATTGGCACAAAGACTTGAGCAGAGCTTAAATTGTTTTTATAGATGTAGTCTATCAGCTGATCTCTTTGGAGAGTCAGAGCCATCGTCAAAGCTACAGAGAAACGTAAATATCCTCTCACTATTCTGCTGAAGTGGACTACTGGGCAGAGGGCCTGCTAAAGGCGAATGCTTGGTTACTGCACAAGGTTTATTTTCCTGGTATATTTTCTGCCAAGCCTGTATTTCCTTCATACATATTAACAGACACACCTACTTCAGTATCTTAAAAGACATTGTGCTTATCATGGCCATTAAAAACATTCACTAAGGACCTGCCTTATTCTAACACAAAGCAGTATTTCTTGCAAAATCTCTCTCATAAATAATTTTAGTTCAGCCCTTCTTTCCAAATGCTGGAAAATTATCAGAATTACTTGTGTAATATTTGGGCCACTTTGGGTCACTCCTACTGTTAAGTGCAATTGCAAAACGCTAACTACTGTGGGTTCACTCCCAGCAAACAAGAAATCACGAAGCAAAAATCCTTTGTTTCCTTTCACAATTTAGTACATCCATTAAGAGCTACTTAAGTTAAATTGAGTAACTTTATTGACTTCCACAAGCCACACTTCACCTTGTACTTGGATTTCATTTGATGATTTTGACATGAAAAGCATTTTAAAATGTTTTCAAGAGAGAATGTGTGTTGAAATGGAATTAGAACATTATAAAAGCGATCCTGATTTTAGACTTTCTGAAACATTAAATGACAACTTAATAATGATACATCCAAGTTTTCAATATAGACCTTAAAACAACTGAAGCAGCTGCTTCATGATGATTGCTTTATGATCATCTGCTGTACCTAGAAGGGAAGGAATGTACTGGAAGCCCCTCTCAAAACTTCCCTACATGAGAGGGTCAAGTCTGGTAGAGAGTACATAAGAGAGTAAAATCTTTGAATGTACTGTGAAGGGACTTTTCATTAACTGGGCAAATTACAATTTTGGTAAAACCAGATATGAAAAATCTACCACTTAGCAGCAGCAGATTTTCCAAAATTCATAATTTGGTCAGATAAAAAATATTTCTCCAAGAAAAATCTCAGAGGGACATCTACTTGATGAGAGCTAATTTCAGAAACACTTTACTTTTGGTTCTCAGCCTTGTAACCATCGCTATCTGTATCCATTTAAAATTACTTTTAAACTGGTGCAATGATACCCATGACACATCCTGATAGCTACTACTGTTCTGTTAGAACAGGTACCTGGAAAAGGAGTCATTCTTGCCCTGCAGAAACTGCATATTCCAAACTGGAAAGAAAGCTGTTCTTCCAGTCAGCTTCTCTTTAAAATAATCATGGAATAAAAGGACTGGTTAGTAAGACACCTCTTAGCAAAACATAACTTTTCAGTACAAGGTGAAATGGTTAAACAGTTATGGGTGACCGAAGCTATAGGTGTACATGAGGAGATGGAAACTGCATAGAAAGCAATTAATTTAATACTTACAGAGTTTGGTAGACTCATTAGATAATGTCATCTTAAATGTAATACTACTGTATGTATCCAAATAATGAATAACTATAAATAATAGCCTCTTACATTGTAGACTATTCCTTCAGCTTCCTTCTCTGATCACAGTTAAAAGCTCTATATATTAGATGAAATTAAAACAAAAGAAAACAAACAAAAAAAAAAACAGAACAAAAAAGAAAGCTATGAGATTGGTACATATAGAAGGATATGAAAGACCTACTTGCAGTTCGATCTTATGAGGTTTCACACAGCTTTCCATAAAGCAAGGTTAGAGGGGAAGTAGCATTTATACATTGGCATATGCTAAGTACTAGTAATTCTTTTCCTTTACTGTCCCCTGGAACCCACTGTCCTGGCTTGCTGGGATGGTACCTAGTACTCTTGTATTGAAGGCTACAAATTGAGTCCTGAGGGCTTTGGTTGGAGAAATTATTTTCCCCGAAGTGGACACTGGCCTTAATGTGTCTGGAGAGAAGGCAATGAAAAGCAGATTCAATAGGCTGCGGCAGTACCCATGCTGTCAGCATGCCATAAAACAGCAACAGCACGCATGCAACTTCCTCAAAGGTATTATGACAACCACCAAGAATGTCTTTGGATGTTCTTGGAGGCATCATGATATGAATACTTGACAATCATACATGGCAAACTATATTCAGAAATACTAGTATTATAAAACAACATACTGCAAAGTGCACTGGTACTGAAAACTTTTGTGTATCTGCTCTGTAGATAGCAAGACAGCAAAATGAGGGTAATTTGAATAGGACTAATTTACTTCACTTGTGAAAGCCTCTGTGTGAAAATCCTGCTCTACAAAATTCTACTGAATGGCTGCAAACAAATTCAGTAAGAATGAATCTTAAAAAAAAGATTAAGTCTTCAGACGCTTCTGTTCCATTATGACATTTCTACCCTACTGCAGCACTCCAGAAAACAAACCTTTTTTTTTTTAAATCAGCTACGAATTTCATTAACACATCCAACAGAGAGAGGTGACAGCAATAAAGGGTATTATGCTTCTGTGCTCCTGCTATTTGCATTTGATGAACTAGATCATCAAAGGTTGTGGAGAGAAGGTGAAAGAAGCCATGAGGACAATCTCCATTTGCCGTCTCTCACTATTTACAGAAACAAGGAGAACCCAACATCCCCTTTATACCATCTCTCTCAGGTTCTGCCCCACGTTTATCCGAAGTGAAAGACAACCTACGCTGCCTCCCAAATACCTAAAATAAACAAACAATATATGGCTGCCCTAATAAAAAATATTTAACTTTTGGAGTCACCACTGCCAGGACTACTCTCGGGTTCTGTCTTTCACCTTAGGGAACATCTGCTGTGGTTACTGCAGGTCTGTCTGCACAGAACAGCTGTTTCACTGGGATGTTCCCTGGCACAAACTTTTAACTGTGTCTTGACAGAGGACATTCAGTAACATAGAAACTCATACGCATCTGCTTGCAGCTGAACGTTAGGTACTCACATTACCTGAATAAGGCACTAACTGGTGTTGGTCTGGATTTGTTCCATGGAGAAACTCAAACCACGGAACTTCTTCACTGCCACTAGGACTATTTAGGTTGCACAGTATTCTTGTGTAGAATGCTGGACTAAAAAGGCCATCTGAAATGGTAAAATAAATTGCATATAAATTGAGGAACCTTCATTTGGTGGTAGAGCAGAATTAGCAAAATCCTCTCCAATAGTTTTAAACATATATTGAGAACTAGAGAGTTTTTCTTAAATATATTTTTTTTCATATGAAGTCCTGGCTACACAAAAGGAAGCTAACTGCTAAAGCTCTGCAGTTCCTGCAATTTTACTGACCTTGTTTCTCTTCTGTATTACTGTATTTACAGTTACTGGTTCATTATTATGTGATGATAATTTTCTTAAGAAAATCATAATTCATAGGGACATGAAATAAGCCCACAGGCATAACCTTTACTAACTTCTGAATGCTTGATTTTGGTAACCTTTACTATTTACTAACTTCTGAATGCTTGATTTTGCAATTTTAATGCTCATTCAATACATCCACTGAAAACATGCATATATTTATGCCAAACACAATGATTGATTGGTGAGTTATTCTCAATATCTGGATCCAGTTGGTAGGTTTGAAAATGCTTTGAAGTCCAATATCAAAATATCACACTATATTACTTATTGGGAAGAATTATTCTTCCCAATGGGTTTAGAATATGATTCAAGTGATTTTGGTCAGAAGGAACAAATATACTGAAATTTTCAAATCACATCTAGAATTATTCTTATCTAACATACATGAAATCATAGGCTTCCAAGAGTCCTATGAAAAACAGTACCGCAATCACATAATTACAGAATATATCAGCTAGCTTGACTTCAGACTTCCTGACTTTCAAACTTAACATTCTTTTAATGTGTGCAATATATGAATACCATATGTCTGCATGTGTATAAATAGATAGATACTCATGTATACATAAATAGAACCACAAGCAATCAGCAAATTACTGTATCACCAGTTGTGTATATATAGAACTAGCAAGCTCAGTATCACTGAATTGCTTCTTAATTTGGTGACTTCACTCTTTTTTTTTTTTTCCTTCCCCCATTCCTTCTATCCATCCACTCCATTCTTTCTCATCTCTCTATCTGTACTGGAGTCTCAGCTCTTTGGGGCTGAAACTACATACAATTTTTCTTCCAAACAATGAGCAGAAATATATGATCAAATATTCCTAATGTAGTTGTTCTGGTTTTGCTTTCAGTAAATTCTAGCAGCAATGTCTTCAGTTCCTCCCTGGGCAGTCATCCTTATCTATATGGGTGCCACTGCATAACTCTCCTTATGGTGCTATTCACTGTAAACAAGCGACAGAACCAGGCCTGTGTATCGATCATAAAATAAGAGTAAAGACAATTCCAACACTTAGCAGTGCTACATCTCAGAAGATGTGAATCCTGACTTCTGGTAGATAGATCCTTGGAGAAAATGCAATTTAATGTAAAGTCATGACCCTCTACTGCTCACATCTCCTGCTGGTTAGTAAATCAGAACGAGCTCTCTGATTTATGAATAGCAATCACCAGATTATTCTGAGAGCCTTAAAAACAAAATTACATGCAAAATTTTAAACTAAGCAAAAATATTAATCATGATTAAACAAAATCATATTGTTTTTTGCAGGATTCAGCCTCCAATTGTGATCTGAAGGCTCTTCTCTCTTGGTTAGTCTAGTTCAGAGCTCGATTAATTTCTTTATGATTAACTTCTTACGGAATTGTGTAAATGTCTGGCAAAACCAGTAATGAACCACAAAATGAAATATGGCGTGAAGGACAATAAAATCTCCAATACATTAAAAGTCTTAAATTGGACCAAGAAAAAAAGAAAGAAAAAAATCATTCTCTTTCCCAATGACACTTATGCTTTGAGAATCGCTTGGATCAGAAAACACGCTCAAACATTCACCCCTTAATCAACGCAAATAGTTTATCTTGTAACACTCTTCAGGCAATCACAAAGACATATATATTTATGAAATCTTAAAATGTTTCTAAGTATATCCATTATGCTCTTAGTGACATTGCTATGAAGGACACTATACAAATGGAAGCAGTGCTTGCAACTGATCACTTCAGACAAACAAATCCTGATGGACTCACCAAGCCCACAAAAAAAACGTTGCTTGGATTTGTTGATGAGACTAGTTCTCTTAGATGATGTAACGCTTGGGAAATAAATCTTCAAATAACAGAAAGAGGTATGTCTTCATGTAGACAGAAATAATTTTGCAGAACACACTTCCAGAAGACATGATGTGAACAAACTGTTTGGGGCAAGGACTCTTTTCTCACTTGCTTATACAGTACCTAGCACATGAGTGTGTGATTTGTATCACTTCCATATACATTCAGGCAGTCAGCAAATGGGTTACAAAACAAGGCTGAAACACCATTGGAAATTCATCATGCATTTGAAAATAATGAAATATACCTCACACAGATCTGTACAGGTAGTACAACACATATGTATGAGTTAAATATTAAATTCTATCAAAAAGGGAGAAGGTAAAAATTTATCTGTAAAGCAGTGCTTTACAGTTTGATCTAAAAGATCTGCTCTTACATTATGCCTCCTGGAAGGACTCACTGAATATACTGCTTGTCTTCTAACACCTGGGGAACTGAGAGCCAAAGCACTTAGATGAATGAGAGGAGGCTATATGAAGTATGTGAAATTCTAAAGATTTGATTTGCATCACACAATCAGTCTTCAGTTGGATGCATAGTTAACATCAAACAACAGGACTAAGACTCCACTCGTGCCTTCTGCGTTACCAAAATACCTATTTTATGCAAGATTGTTCCCTGAAACCAAGAAATTCCTTACACACGAAGAAACAGATCAAAAAAGTAAAATGCCAGCATGAAACCATGAACAGAAATATTGCGGGGTGGGGGGGGGGGCAGAAATCTGTTCCAAGTAGTTTTAACTTATGTGATTTCCCAAGGTCACGTAGAATTTCTGGATAAAGACAGAGTAATGTCTCAAAGCACACAAATTAGCCTTAAGAAGCAGAACCTCTCCTAACACTTGAGGGTAAGGGCCAAAAGATATGCAACTGTTTCTCACTTATGCAGCTACCTCAGTTCTAACTGCACTATATTGTATTCTCAAGTACTGGCACTTGGACCACAGTTCACACCTAACTGGCAGTCTTGATGGTTAAGACAAAGATTTAATGTGCGATTTCCAACTTACTCCATCATCGCTGGAGGTTGTTGATGTGGGACAGAATGGACTTGTGCTGACACAGCTGTATGGTGACGATGTTACCCGGGCTGTTTGTGCTGTAAGAGCAGCTCAGCTCCTCTATGCCGAGGTAGCACAGTTCAAGAATACTGTGCTCTTTTCGGAAAGCAAACTCAACTTACTTCTTTGGTGATCGATGGCTAAATTGCAGTTCTGTGGACCGAGCAATTTTATTGTGATACAAACTCCAGCTTAACAAGGTACTAAGAGCTCTGTTAAATTTGTGAAAATTTAAGCGTACTGTAAAGCACTTTAATGAATACACTCATATTTTAAGTGTGCCATTTTCTCTCTCTTCCCCGCTTTTAATAATTTCGTGCTTTTGCAATTCTAACACCAAATCTCCCACGGGAATTTTTGGTCCCCTAAACAAGGTATTTAGCTGTTACATGATACACCATCGTTGCATTTGTCACAGGCTCTGTCCAGTAATCTTCAACAGTTCTGAAAAATGGGTTATACATATATACCAAATTTTTGCAGTTAAAATGACAAGGGGTGTGTTGCTACCTTACCCATGAAGCTATGGATGTGCTGTTGAACTGCTGAAATATGGAAGCTATTCTTACAACAAAAATACGGATCACACAAAATTGGTCAAGATTGCTTATATTTTAGACAAGGTTTTAAATACTAAAAAAAAAATAAAGAATTATTAACCAATTAATAAGAAAGCCTATGAGGATTACTTTTCATATTTCCCCTGACTTCGAAGAAGTTATAAAGTTATAACTGGGAAATATTTTAGTTACTGTTTAATTAAAATTAAAATCACAGTATTAAAAATTATAAACATTAAAGTATGTCTTTTTCCAAGATAGGATATGGCTCGCTGACATCAAGTGTTAAAAGAAATGCTCCTGCTTTAACAAAGAGAAAAAACAGTGATCGAGAACTACAAGATACTATTAACACTGCACATTTTCCAGTCTTGGGGTGACTCCTGAACTAACAAAAACAATCTTGTCAAAATAAAGACATCTCTGAGCTACTGCACAGAACATCTAAACCCATAAGCCCATTTAAACCCATAACTCATTTAAAACAATTCTCATATTTCTTCTCTCCTCCACCCAAAAGTGAGTGTATGTAGTGTCCAAAGACAGTGCAGTAAACCTACACCCAAATGTACCACTGCCACCAAAAAAAGGGAAAACATTTGAAAACTGGGAGGGACTGAAATCTGCTGTAGCAGGTCAGTCTCACCAGGAAATTCACACTGAAAGGTTGCAGTGAAGGGCACAGCGCCAACACCTGCCCTTGTGTGCTGCTCTTTAGCAGCAGCGGCAGTTCCCACCTTCAGCATCTGCTGCAACCCATCGAGGGATTCACACTGAAAACAATTTCTAACATTAACAATAACTTGCTCAGTAAGATGTAACGAAGATACAAACAGTTGCTTATCACTACGTTCACTGGAGCACTACATCATTGTGCTGGGGTCCTAAACACCACGTCCTGTAGAGAAATACCGTCTTATTACTGTTGCCTGGGTAAAGCTGCGGCTGTACCACATAGACAAAGCAAAATAAGTGAAACAGAGACATGGGCCCACTAGAGGAAAGGGCGCCACCGCTGCTGCAGGAGGCGCTGGAGCTGCTCCCCGGCTCTTCCTCCGCCTCCTCCGGCGCCGGCCTG
>NW_010581348.1:91072-122746 GCF_000705375.1 Tinamus guttatus
CAGAGCCGGGGCCACCGCGGGGCGGGTGGTTGCGGGTCCGCGCCCTGCAAGTTCAAGGCAAAGTTGTCGCGGAGCGGGGCAGGAACGTGACCGGCTCCCGGCCGCACAAGCCCGAAGGTGACATCCCGTATCCCGGCGCTGTCTCCCCGCCTGCCGGCTGTCATTTGAGGGCGCAGTCGGGGAGCTTAGAGGTACTGTTGCATCCACCCAGTTTAGAGGAAAACGGATGCTGCTTATGGACATTAACACAAGTGTTCGGGGTCTTGATCATAAAATATCCCAAGCAGTCGTTAGGCTACAAAGAGTCTGTAATGCTGGACCTGATCCTGCAGTCGTGGAAACGAACAGTTTTGACATTGATTCAGTAGGAAGCAGGATAAAGCATCCCAAATTAACCACATAATTGTTGTTTCATGATTGTCTTGCACATGGTGAGCTGGGCATTTTAAACATTACTGTTCAATGTGGTTTGCAGGAAGAATCAAGATAATAGCTTTTTTGTTGTTTTTGTTGTTTTTTCCTCCTAGTTGCAATCTTGCTTCCCTACTTTCCAGGAGTGCATTGATCTGATTGTGTCCTTCTTGGTGCAGAGAATTCCAATATTTTAGTTATTAAGATGTCTTTAATCACATGATGCTTTCAGAATCCTTCACAATCATGTGATAGGAGGTAACATCCACAGCCAGCATAGACTCTATTATCACAAATACATCCTTTGCTTTGAAAAGCTGAAGTCCACTTTTATGGCTGAGTAGAAAAAGATCCAAGGCGTGGAATTTATAACTTACAAAAGCTAATATTATCTTCTCTGTGAATGCTTATCCCAGATTATCTTTATTTACAGAACATGAATGGCTAATGAAATTTTGGCTTCTTTTGTATCACTGATTCTAGGTGCTTTATGGGCAAACCATTTTTTCAGAAACATTTAGTTGCTGGAGTCCATGCCCTTAGGGAATTTCAAGCTAACTGAGGTGCCTATGGCACAGAGCAATCCTGATTCAAGTCTGTTGTACTCAGCCATGACGCGGTGTCCAAGATGCTCCCTTGTGCCAGTCAGGCTCGTGCCTCATCTGGGTTTTCCTGAAATGCTTTCTTGGGAGAGAGAGTTGGGGGTTTTCTTCCTGTGTGTGTGTGCATGTGCTTTTTGTGGAAGATATATATATTTTGCCGAGACTACAGCCTGAAAAAACTGAACTCTCTTTTTTTGTTTTTTTTCCCCTTATGTGTGAAATGAGATTTTAATCTAAGCATTCAGTTTATGATATGTAATCTACAGAAGCTTCTTCATATGAGTAGTCTTTATTCGTGATGCTCATTTCACTGGGATTATTGTTCAGGAAGATTTGCTTGCAAGACAGCATATGCCTCTGAACTTACTACATCACCTGTCTTTTTTCATGCCTTTTTTTTTCTCCCTCACAGTTCATAGGAAACGTTTTCCAAATATCAAAATATGTCAGTCCACTTATTTTTTTTTCTCAGAGGGGTGCCAAAATCAATGGCAATTCCTCCTTTTCTATACCTGTGAAGAAGTAATTACTTTTTTTTTCTGGAGTAAGGGCTATCCTATCCCTAGAACTGCACAATTCTTCATTAATTTTTTACTTGTTCAGAAATATTGATCAAATATGGACTTACTAATGCTTACATATTTATCATTATATAATGCTCTTATCTAGCTAAAATTAGAGGAGAAAAGTGAAGTTTCAAAACTGCTAACTTCTTTTTGTAGTCTTGTATCTAATGTCCATCTGTAAACATCTCAACTAAAAGGATACTCATAAGAATAACAAAATACCTGATATTTTCCTCAGCAGTTTTTGTAGTTATATTTTTTCCAGGGAATATTAATATATGTAATAAGATGAAATTGGAACTGAAGCAGTCAATTAAACAAGTTGTGTTCTCCAACCTGCTGCCTATTTAATTGCCTAAAAAAGATGGATATTGTAACACTAAAATATGGGTGATGTGCTACAAGTAGTAGGAAAATTATTTATCTGGATTCAGCTAGGGAAAACAACCGCCGTTCTCATTTAGAAATAAGTCCATATGTCCATTTAGTTGAACTACTGAAGAGCTGCCAGAGGATCACAGAAAAGATGTATGGATGCTGCATCTCATTCACATGCATTAGATCATGTAGATCAGGTAAAATGATCTTTTGGAAAAGCTAATGCTGGTTTTGAATTGCAGTTAACACAGAGTCTTGCAGCTGTCCGTACAAGCTCCAGTGAACGTGGCAACCGTAAATGCTGATGTATGGAAGCTCTGCAGAATTCCAGAGCCTCCGCATCCAAGTCTCCCCTCTGCCTGTTACTCGCAGGTTTCCGATGTTTGCAGCTACAGTGACGGTACCTGCTGCCGTGCAACGCTGCCACAGGCAGGCGAGGATCCCCGAGGCTGCTCCTCCCCAGCGCCCGGGTCTCCTTGGAGCGCCTTCCAATGAAGTTAACAAGAGCTGCTCTTAAACAGGATAGAACAATTTGGCCCCTGAGACGCAGGGCGCAGCTCTGCAGTGGAGCACCTGGGGAGAGGTGCAGATGGACAAGGTGCTCTGTGCTTGCCCGATAGCCTGGCAGGCCAGTGAATGTGAGCAGAGCTGGGTCGGCTGTAGAGGGGCTGGTGGCTGAGCGCGGTTTCCTAGAGTCCCTCCAGGAGAAGGAAAAGACAGAGAGAGCCCTCTGAGCCTGCCTGGGGGTAGCACGCATACAGTCCTGCACAAGGTGTGATAATGAACTATGACTCTCATCTAAAAGAATGCTCCTTTCCTTGTCCCACTCCATGAAACACACGATTTTTGGATGCTCTGCAGGTGCAGTGCAGCAAGAGGGGAACATCACCTCTCCTTTGACCTTCCTGTATTCCAATTTTGCAGTTCTCTTAGTTCAGTCTCCGAAAATACTGAGAAAGATAGAAATATTTGCAATCATTATTCATCAAAACAGAACTTTCTTATTTCCAGAAGAAGGAAAATGTGTGAATTAGTTAATATACATAGCATATGACTACATATATTTATGAAGGAAGTATGCATTCTGCTCTTCTGTATAACAACAAATTACCAATTACTAGATAGAGAGCTAATGATAAGAGCAAAGTTAGTGCAGAATACCTTGTGCAACTGAAACCATCTGTTAATTCTGCAGAGGCAGAATTTCTGTATTTAATGTACACAGCACTCCTTCTCCTTTTGCAGAAGATGTTCTGTGTTATCAATTGCCTCAAAATATTTCAATTATAGTGTGTCTCTGATTTCAAGTACAAATAGTTTTACTAAAAGGGAAGGGTGGGGATACTATAAATGAAATGACTTGCAGGCTTGTTTTTTCAAGACTGCCATCTGAGTACTGCTAAGTTTCATATTTTATGACCTTTTTAGATTTGCCATAGTAAAAATGCAATGTGAATGACTTACATGTTTAACCTTGCCTCCTTTTGAGCTATTCCGCAGCTCCACTGTTTAAGGGGCTGATGTTTGTTTCTTCTGTCTCTCAGCAGGTAGCTACATTTTCACTTAAATAGCTGGTCCTGCCACGGAAAAACATCTATGGCTTGTGGGGGGTCACACTGGATAGAGTAATTCAAATATTTCCTTCTGCTTTTTTTTTTTTTAAGATACGCTACTAGTTTACTGCTTAATATGGGAGGTTACAGGCTAAAAGGTAGACTAAATACTAGTGTTGGTTAAATTTTAAATACATCCTTCATAGCAAAGGAGAAGCAGTAATGTGAACTAATGTGCTTAACAGAAGGAGCCAACGCTGCAAGAACAGAAGAAAAGCCCTTTTGGGTCAGCCCAGTGGGACTTCAGACCAGGACTCTGTCCAACAGCGGTCCTAAGATGCTATGTAGGGAGAGCACACAAGCCTAGCTGCTCTTTGCAGTCTGTCCTCTTGTACTTTCCTAGCATCCATCGTTTGTGTGTTAGTGGTGGTAGGTGTATCCTTGTCTGGTGCTTTTAGAGCCCATATATGGGTCTCTTGTCCAAGAACTTATCTTTTTCTTTTTTTTTTTCTTCTTCTTTTCTCTCTTTAGAAACCCTTTAGTTCACCTTCTTAAGGCAGGTGCTCCATCTTCCTCATCAGCTGATTTAGCCTTCTCTGACTCCCATCTGTACTTCTTGAGACACCATGCTGAGACTTTCACACAGGGCCTGCACCAGGGTTGTCTGCACTTCTCCGCTTTGCTCTCAGTGCCCTTCTTGATGGTGCCCAAGGTTCTGTTGCGTTTGGTTGCCACTGAACAACAAACTGATAATTGTAGTGACCTGTCAATAGCGTTTCTAGATTCCCTTGCTGTCAGCATGGTGTATGTATTACATATTCTTTCTTCAATGCATTAGCCTGTATCTATCTGCACTGAAGCTCATTTGTCATCTTTTGGTTTAGTCTGAGTTTTGTAAGGTGCTTCTCGAGTTCCTTGCCATCAGCATGGCATGAATTCTGTGCTACAGGGGACCTTCTGGTCTTTATTCTATTTTTCCAACAGTATTGTTCCTTCTGCGTTTTTTCATGTGTCATCTCATGGCTGAGAGTGAGAGAAGTGTTATGGCAAATCAGTTAAAGTGTTCAGAGGTCTTGAACGTAAAAATCAAGGTTTATTTTATTTTTTTTATCTCAGCAAAAATCAGCTCAGAAGAATAACAGCTTAAGGATTTCTCAAGAAATCTCAACAAATAAAAGGGGAGAAAATGCTGAAATATGTCATTCATAATACTTAATCCAACTGCACTGCATGGGGAAGTGAGAATGCAGTATATGACATTTGAACCACATTGATTGCTGCTAAAAATATGCCTAGTTAATACCAAAAAGCTTTTAAAAACATGAGAATGTGAAGTGATGTTTACTCAAATAACTTTAATCCTCTCCCAGCCTCTCTACTGATTCACTGTGCATCAGTCTTAACTCCAATACCATCTAATTAATTACCTTTCATCTGTGAACAGCATTTCGCAGCAACATGGAAGTAGTATGCATAGCTTCCCCCCCACAAACACACACCTTCACTGGTTTTATTAGAGGTCAGCCTGGAAGCCCACCATCTATAAAGGTTTCTTCATGTGCCTCCTTCAAAAGCAGGCTACTACTCGTTTGATATTCAGAGCATGTCACTTAGAGCTGCTGCACTGCAAACAGCATTGAGGGTGATGTTTAAAGAAATATTAGAAATTTATGATTAGTGTGCTGCATTATTACTTGGTATTACTTAGTAATAAATATGTTTTCACAGCAGCATAAGTGACTCCAACTGCTATCTGCAATGGTCCTGACATTTTTCCCTCTTCCCAGGCCCAAGATCCAATTCCTGCACTGCGCCAGTGCTAACACCCAGCAGAGCCTTCGCAGAGCCCTCTAGCACATGCAGCTGGCCAAGAGCACTCCTCCCCACCACATCCCCGGTCACACACACACAAAACCAAATAAATATGGCTCCTGACACCTTGAAACTGCTCTGGAAAGGATCTTGGAAGGCTGATTCATGGGAAGGACAGAACCATGAAGGTAGATGCGCAGGGAGAGGAAGATGCTGATAGGCAGCAGTTAAATTGGCTTATGCACTTGTCAAACTGCAGCCTGAAGCGCTGTTCTGTTCCTTGATTTATTGGTGCTAAAGTACTTGGCAGAAGCACCGGAGCTGTGTTAGTAGTCATCCCATTGCTTTCTTAATTCAAAGATCTAGCTTAAAAATATTATATTCCAAATCCTTTAGATGCCCCTGCTATTCTACTATCCATTGATAAGTTCCCCTTCTGCTGTGTAAATACGGTATCTAAAAGGTTGTGAAACCAGCCTTAGTTGTTCGCAGCAGTAGGAATTTTGTTTTCCACTATAATTCAGTTTAACAAGAGAGCTGCTTTCAATTAACATATTCCATTACTTGAATTTAGTAACTTGTGCTCTGCAGTCAGGTTCCTGAGCTGTTTAATGGGTGCTACTTGCCAGAACCTCTAGGCACCACAGCAAAGCAGTGCAAGGTTCTGGTGCAGCACTTCTGCCTGCTGAGCCTGAACCCACCTAGTGCTCCCTCCTCAGAAACAGCACGAGGTTGTCCTTGTCTGCAGCAGCTGCAAAGTCACGGGCAGCTTCTCTTAGCTGATACAGTCAGCTAAGATTGAGATTACAGTCTAGTGCAGAAAGGCAAGTTCATGATGGCCCGCAAGGATGTCATGGAGGGACTTAAACGCTCGTTAGTGCACAGGCTGTATAGCTCTTTTTGGTGCTTACAGGACGCAGCAGTGGTAACCGATGAATCTGAGGTGCCTATGTTTAGAAGGTACTGAGAGAACAAGGCCACTTACATACTCAGCAGCCTTAAACAGGCTGTTAACATAATGTGGGGCTTGGCTTGCATTCCTTAATTATGGCAATATCTTCCTGTGTTAAGATGCAGGCAATCATTAATCTAACATTTTTATAGGACAATCCAGAATCATCAGCTCAACTTTAATGTCTTTCCCAAGAACATATATATTTTCCAGTGGGTAGGATGGTATGTGTGAAAGAAGCTACATTAATATAGTCATCCACAAAATATTCTAAATCACTTAATTTCTTCTATGTACATTTTCTAGACAGACACTTTATATCCCAATTAAGAAATTGTTTGGACTGTTAGGCAGCTTATAAGAGTAAAAATAGTATATTCATGGCATTGTCCTATAAAAGTTTATTCTATATAAACCTTTCAAACTTTCCAAGATTTTCCACACAGAATAATTGTTTCACATGTTTTAGAGTTAACCCATTAGTTTTTCTTTTGACATAAATGTCTGACAGACAAATTTTGATTATAATAAAGTGTTTGTTAAAATGTCTCAGAAAATGCATTTCATCCCAAATGTAATTCTAGAAGAAATTTTGTTTTCTGTAGTTCACTACTGTATTTTCTCAGAATAAACTAAGAAACAATGAAACATATTGTTAAAGGCTGGCTAGAGGTTTCAAATGGGAAAGCATAAGTGATCACACTACAGGCTTTCTTTTTACAGAAGATTTAAGCTGCAGATGAAAGCTTTCCACCAAGTCAGTGGAGATGGGACCAGGCTGCATCTGATGTCTCTAGTGTGCATGTACTTGTGTGGGATTTACCTCTATGCTATTTACTGGAAACTTTCATGTGCAGATTTCAGATTACTGTTTGAAATCAAACATCAAGAACTTCAGAAATGAAATACATTCCAAAAGTCTGGAATAGAATTTAGGAATCTCTAGTATGCTATTTTTTGCAATTTGGATGATGTTAAATGTGTTTCACATGTTTACATACTTCTACATACTAACACACTAATATGCCACTTTGGGGCCATTTTTTTTAAAATCCACATATTGCGTCTAACTTATGAAGTTAGAACTAATTTGGAATAGAATTCAACACATGTTCAGTTAAAACTCCATACTGTGTATCTCTCACCTGAATGTTTCTCCTCTAGATATTTTTTTTTGATGGACTGGAGTTTGAAAAAGCTGAACTTTGCATGGAACCATCAAGAAGCAAAGTTAAACTAAGAACTAACTTTTAGAAATTGTGTAGTGTTTATGCAGCAGTACCCTCACCTGCAAGGAAATGTAACACTATTGTCTGCTGCAAACTCCATTTTCAAACATAAAAAGCCAACTTTGAAAAATTCCATGCTAAAATGATTCCTGTGATTTGCTTCTTCAAGTTTAATATTTCTAAAGAAGAAACAATAATTCTTCCTCTTTAGAATTTTGGTATTGCTATCACCTGATCTGTAAAACAAATTGGGTAGTGCACCTTGCATTGTAAGATCACTCTGTAGCATTTGACATGATTTGGCAGCACTGTAATCCCAGGAATGATCATGACAAAAGTGGCTGGCAAGACAAGTTATGAAGTCAGTGCAGTGTTAATGACTGTGCACGATGCTGCGGGTCAGGCAGCTCGTACAGCAGGGAGGTGGGCGAGGAGGCTTCTGCGGGGGTTTGTCTGCCCTCTTTGGGCAAAGAGCCACCAGGAGGTAAGACACTTCCTCCAGCTTCTGCCTCTTGCCTCTTCACTGTTCTTTGATTCTGTCATCTGGCCGTTGCTGGTCAAGCAGCAATCCTCCTTGTCATCTGGGCTAGCTGTCATGGGATTGCAGGTGCTTAGAGGGCATGGGAGCCTGTGCCAGACCATACTCCTGTCATATATTGAGTTACATTATGCTATGAAAACCATGGAGTCTTAGGAAGCCACATACTTATTAATTTGTCACAGCTGAGGTCAGCTGTTTTACAATGTGAAAGCTCTGGGAAAGAAAAACTTCTCTACAGCTCTGTAAACATACATAAGCACTGATGGATGCTTACATGTGACTGTGTCTAGCTAAAGTTGTAGAAACTCTGAGGAAATAAAGCCCACAACTCTAACACTTATCAGTCTTAATCAGAAGCACAACATATAAATATGGAATACAGCCATTTTGGCTTCCTCATTACCTTAGTGCTGGTGATGTTACTTAGCTGAATGCTGGTGGTGGTTTGGGAGCTTCACCGTTTCCTTGAGGTGCCCATCGTTGGTGAAAACCCTTTGGGAAAAGTAGAGGGTGCTGTAATTAGTACTGCTCTGCTGCTCTCAGCCCTTCACCACCCAGTAGCTGGGTGCTATCAGCAAATGTCCTAAAATGTCCTCGTTTTCTGTGTGGTCACTCAGCTGAGTTGCTCTGTGCTTTTGTTTGACTCTTACGCAGTTTGATGAGGTGACTGCCCTGTAGCAGGACTTCTGACATCCACAACTAGCCAAGCACATTCCAGCCAGGCCTTTGTACGGCTGCCAGTGAAAGCAAGACTCAGACCTACTCCAATTTCCATATGAAACCATCTGTTTGAATGGAGTTGACTGACAACTTGCTACCCTGTATTTTGGAGCTAACTTAGCCTGTATTACAGAGAAAATGCACCGTGCCCACTCGCTGTGATGCACTTCTTTCTAGCAAGGTACCAATTCTGTATTTCTCAAGACTATTGTAGACCAGCTCCAATTACACTGGATATTAGCTGTGCAACCAGAATATTTAAAATATGCTCTGCACATCTTTGAAGCGCAAGCTGTTGTGAAGTTATTGCCCGATACAGATGAGGCAAAGTTACATTTATAAAACATGTGCTTGTTTGAAAGTCATTTTTATCCACAAATTTAACAGCATGGTCTGTTAGCTGTATTGCATTGCATGGTTTTAATGTTTAAAGCTGTTTAATGTTTAAAGGTAGCACATGTGCACAGAGAGGAATAAGCACCTATTATCCCGTATGTTAAATCCTGATCCTTTGAATAAAAAGTATAATGATTAATACTAGCTAGGGTTAGCTACATTACAAGTGGTTTTAGCAGTCCTACTTTTCTGTAGTCGTGTTCTGCAGCTTGGGTGCTCCCTGAACTCCCCCTTCCCTGCCCTGCACACCAGCAGGTTTGCTCCACGCAGAGGCTGCCAGGAAAAGCTGTCTCAGGTGGTTGTGCCGGAAGGGCTTCCGGCGCCGCTGCGTGCCAGCTACCTGCTGCCCACAGCTGCAGGGCAGCGGGAGAGGCCGCCGAGCTCTGCGGGGCCGCAGAGGCCCTCGGACCCCGGCACGTGCATGGGAGCCTCAAGCGTTTGCTTGGCCCACTGAAGCTCAAGGGTGCTGGGGTTTGGGCCCTGTCAGAGCCCCAGCCAGGGGGCGGGAACCAAATGTGCTGCTGCTCAGCACTGCCCCAGTCCTCCCCGCTACATGACGGGTAGTTGTTAAGGGGCTCTGTGGCTGCTTCCTTCTCCTGCCGAGTGGGATCTTCCTGCACCGGAGGCCCTGGGCTGGTATTTCCACAGTGATGATAAAAATGCTGATAGGAACTTTAGTTTCCTTTTTTCCCTATGCAGGAGCCTTTTAAATATGCAGCATGCATGTATGTATGTATGCATGCCTAAATTGTTAATTCATTGTTTTTTTGAACTGCCTGTGAATTCTGAATTGTTTTGAACATGCCATTCTGAGGTGCAGGGATTTCAGAGCTGACTGCATGATGTATTGCCAGATGTGCTGAGAAGGGTACAGCATCAGTAATAATAACTTGACTATTTCCATGACGAAAAACAGAATAGTCCATGTTTGAACTTTGTATTTCTTCAGTGTTAAACCATGTTGACCTTTTGTAATACTGTTTACCACAACTTATGTATAAAAAAGTCAGAACTCTTAAGTATGTTCCAGTCTTAGTTTCTTTTGGTATATCGTTAGCTACACAGGGATATAGTTAATATTACATTAAAAAAAAAAAGCTGCAGTAGCAGGTTACCTCATGGGACAATAATATACAAGTGATTTTTCTTTTCCATCCAGAAGGATTTATAGTGGAACAATTCTGATAGATGAAGTTAAGAAAAATGATGAGAAGGAAATGGAGATGACGGTAGGATTTAGAAAAATGGGTAATGAACCCCAGGGTGTTTGAATTGAGGACTTGCAACTAGAGAAATGTTTTTTACTACGTTAGGATGGACATTTTCCAATGACATGAGTGACATGCTTAAAGATAAATAGATTTTCTTACTCTGTCTTGTAGTAAAAATTCAGGAGGTGTTCCCTATGAAACATGGCACTAATATTTCATGTAAAGCAATTTAATCACTTCCCATGGTTATACATGGGAAAGTTGCTACCAATGTAGCAAGGAGTATTACAAGTTAATACTGCCTCTATCTGAAGATATATTGGTTTGTGGTAATGAACTGTTACAATAACCTCAACCCACCTCTACAGAAGCAGCTCAACTGTGGCTCTCCAGAGTTATCCTTCAAACAGGCTGTCACTGTTGTTATTCTGCATAAATAAATTCAAAGCAGGGAACTTTTACAATCAACAGAGCCGTAAGAATGAAATAACGTATCTGATACTAACAAATATATGAGGCAGGCTAACATATATGGATGTAGATGGAAATAATAGGAAAAAGAGCAGATTTAATGATCATCCCATTTCTGATCAATTTTCACATTGAAATTCTTAGCTAAACCTGCAAGGGTAAGTAAAAATGACCTCTCAGACCTCAGTTAAGTTTCAGTCAGCCCCGAGTTCTCTACCTTCTTCTGTTACAGTGAGAAGTTGAGACTTATGGAATTTCAGTGTATCCAGTTCTCAGTATTTAGACAGTTATATTAAGTGTGTGTAGATGTAATATATATTCATATATAGTAATATATTTTCAGTGAATTCAGCAGATCCCTTTTACCCCCTGAACAGCTTTGCAAAGATTAATAGTTGCCTTTTTCTCAGTTATCGCAGCCATTAGGCTTATCGGGAGACTCTCTGTGCTAGGAGTTTGCTTTCATGGGGTTTGTTTGCTGTCAGGATCACCTTAGTCAGTTTTGATACTGTACCTGTTCTGGAAATGTTAAGAGAGAAAGCTGTGAAAACTTTGCAAGTTTGGGCAATAAGTGTAAGTTGCCAGCACAACTAATAAATGCACTGTAGTGTTTCACTACACCACAGCACTTAAATGCATTGAAGTGTTTCAGAGCAGATTCAAGTTTTCGGAGGAAGGAATTTATGCTCATGGCATCATACTCTTCTGAAAATGATCCCAAAGAGAAGGGGGGAGGTTGGGGGAGAAAGAGTTTCCCAGTAGTCACGTAGAAGGGTCTTCTTCATTTAGGGCTTCAAACAGGTAACTTCACTAGTGTTAATGGCAATTTTGCACGTACGTCCAACAGGCACCAGAAATGATATCAAAGAAGGAGAGGGGAACGAAACAAAAAAATGGCATGCTGTGTTTGAGACTAGTTGGAAGGAACAGCATTCCCAGGAAGTTGTGGTGTTTTTTTTTTTTTTTGGCTAGGAGAGATTGTAAACTAAGGAAAACTCTTTTCCTCTTTCTTCTCCTTTCCTCCTCTCTTTCCTCCTCTTATACAACCAAGTTTTCATACATAGCAAGGTGTGTCATACATATATGGTGCTTTCTTCCCTTCAAATACACAACTCTTGTCATTTGGGGACTAAGTGTGACCCGGTTCCTGTTGTGAATAAATACCCTTATGGAGCCTAAAGACAACTATATAAAAAGGTGCAAGTTAGTTGTCTTTTTTTTGTTTTTGTCTGCTATTAGCTTAAAAAGAAAGCGACTTTCTTCTCTCGCTCTATCATACTTGAGTATTAAAATTGTTCTTTTGATTAAGTCATTAAAATATACACAGAAAACCTGACCCTGCAGGTATAAAGTACATAAAGCTTCCAGAAAAGTCAATAGGATCTTCGTTCATGAAATGAGAATATCACTGAACTAAAGACTATACTACTGCTGCTACTAATAAAGCTTCGCATTAAGCGTGCAGTCACAGTACCAAACCAGCTACATATCGAACACCTCCTGCGGAAATGCAGCCTGAATTCTAATGTTTTTTCCAATACATAAGGGATGAATACGTGGCTTTAATGGAAATGCCTTTTTTTCATTCTAGATAGTTACTGGTGACACTGAAGATGATTACTTTGGCTCAGGAATTTGGCATGTCCTTAGCAATCTCCTAGCTATGAGCTGTTCAAAGATACTTTGAGGCATGCTGCCTTCCTCCTTGCTTTTGTCTTCTGTATGACTTGCAAGGAAGCATATGCCTGCAAAGTCACGTGGTCTCCAGGACCACTTGATGAGGTCATTAAAAACTTAATGCTTAAATTTTTGTGTCAATTTTCATTTTCAGAGGCAGATTCACTGAACTAGGGTTGGAAGAACCATGCAAAAGGGTATCAAAGAGATGACAGTCAACAGAGATGCTACTGAGTTTGTCTTTTCTTGCTCTAGTGAAAAGTTCCATTCTCTCTAGAGCCTTGTGAGATTTGTGAAGATGGACAGACCCGCTAAAGCGAGAGGAAGAATCTGCTCTGCTGTTTGCCTTTTGAATTGCTACCATCTCTGGCTAATACACTCTGTTTTCTCTTCCCTACTGGAATTCCTCTCCTGACCATCTGCAAGGCTGCGTGCCCACGGAAGATTATGTAGATCCTATTTTTTTTGCTCCTAAGTCTTCATTGGATTTCTCTCCTGAACTGATAGGACTGCATGCATGCTGCCTATTTTTAGACCATTTGCAAAAGCAGCCTGTATGTTTCACAGCATGATATAAAGTAAAGAAGAAAACTGGTTAGAAAAGATTAGTAATTTTAAGAACATGAGTGTCTAGGTTACATGTCTTCTGAAAAAATAGCCTTGCATAAAAAGTGTTTTTAAAGGTTTGTGGTAGTGTTTTTTCAGTTGGATTTGTTAGTGGTGGCAAGTGTTGACACCTGTAAAACACTTTTATTCTCAAAACAAAGCATAAGCAGGAACAACTGAAACTAAGCTCCTCTGTGCTCATGTGCTTTGACTTTTTTAAAAATTGAGTATCAATATGCAGTGAGCCAACTTACACACATGCTTTATTATTTTTTTTACTAAGTTTCCGCCTTCACTTAAAGTACACACATTGTTATGTGTGTGTGTAAAAATATGCTTTCAGGCTTGATTTAAAGTTGTCCACCAGTGAGACTGGCGGTGCTTTTATTTCTGCTTCGGGTGCAGTGCAAAGACACCCTAATGACTCATGCACTAAAGCAGTATAATTGCAGCATCACAAAGCTCCTTGTGT
Source organism: Tinamus guttatus (assembly GCF_000705375.1). The sequence goes on from NW_010581348.1 coordinate 104,670, forward strand.
GCTAATTTACCCACTGGAGAAACCAGTACTGTGTACAAGTGGCTGCAACACCTGAATTGGGTTGTTGTCTTCTCCTTGAAACTGATGTCAAGTATGTCAATTTTTAAGGATCTTGTCATTTTTACGTTAAAGCAGAAGCCAACACTTCTGGGAGCAGGACTGTCTGTACCATGTTAATTAAGATTTCTTTAGCGCCCACTGCTTCCATGGGTACCAGTATTATACAGAGAAATATTAATGAATGTCATTTGGAAAAGAACTGTTTCTCTAATGTTCCTTAAAATATTTGCTGTTCAGAAGAAAGAATTAGAGAGAATGAGGCTGTAATTAATAAAGTCACCTGACGGCTGTCTTTGCTGTTATTAATTCTACTCAGTTTTGGAACATTCTTTTCTGGAAGAAGTCAAAAATTAACCTCCGCATTTAACGAGCAGATAGATGATTTTGTGATTTGGTAGGGGATTGTTTTTCCAGTGTCCTGATTAAATTATTAGTGTTGTTCAGTGTTCACTAATGCAATTCCAGCCACAGCATGAGCGGTGTCATAATCATTTGGTTTTCGCAGGTTGTGATCCCTGCACTCTATTTAAAAAAAAAAAAAAAAAGGCAAAAAAAACCCCACCCAGCAACAACAAAATTTTCCACCCTCCCAACACACTCACACTTGGCAATTAACTTTGTAATTATATAGCAGCTTTGGCCAATAAGTTATTTTCTTATTCTACCCATCTGGGTATTAACTAAGTTCAGGCAGCATAAGAAGCAACAGTTCACCTAAAAGCTTTTAGTCCTTCGAAATTATCTGCTGTCCCACTCAGTTTGTGAATGAAATCCAACCAAAAAGTTTTTTTGCTATTCCGTGAAATAAATCCGGCATCTCCACTCTTGTCAGCATGTTAGCAGTTTCATTCCCCATAAAAAATGGATTTCTAGCTTGTGACATGACTATAATTTTTGTATAAATGGTTAGTTTTTATTGTGCAGATATTTCTCAGCTTGGAAAAATATTTTTTTTCTTGGTGCTAAAATTATTGAAGTGGGAGGTTTGCAAGGGAGAAACTGCAGAATCAGAACCCCAGCCAGGTAAAGGTCTAAAAATAAATCTTAAGGACCATTAGGCACCATAATTGCACCTGGCAGTAGCAGAGTGTTTATATATATAAAATATATATAGATAGATTTTTTTTCTGGAAGTTCATAAAATAGCACTTCCTTTAGATGGGCAAATACCTGCAGGGTACATGTTTGCTGCAGTTGCTAGGCAGCTGCTTATACTGTGTCTGTGGGATATAATGGGAGTCATGTGTGAAATGCACTAACTGATAATTTACCTCAACCTGGTTAGAGCTGAATATGATGTTCGCAGGGCACATCTCGTTGTGCAGAGCGAGAAGCCAAGATGGATGATGTTAGTCATGTTGAGCAGCAGAGCCACTGCGGGATCCAAAGTACAGCATGTCAGCAGGCTGTCGAGAGCGTGTCATCTCGAGATGATTCATAGGTAAGGGTGTGATTAGGTGAGCAGAAAATTAATTCATTAGGTAGCTGGGAGAAAGGGACAGTTGAGAAGAGGGAAAACCCTTATTTAGATCTCCCTGACAGATCTGGGACTGAGCAAGACCTGAGCGCCGCAGGCATTGTGGCGCTTCGGGAGATGAGGCAGCGCCTGCTCCACTCCACGGCGGAGCCGCTGCTGCATCTAGAGAAACAGCTGCGGAGCTGCAAAATGGCAACATCTTCAGTAGTCTGCGTAGCTGCTTGGCTGTACAGATTTTCTTTTATAATGTGACAAGTTTTACGGTAGTCATACCTCGTTTGGGAGATACTTATGCCACCGTCGGGATTATTTTTGTTCAAACATAGCCTTAACAATTTGGTATTCTTAGAGAATTAAATAATAGAACTTTAATGCTTATTTTGTATTTTGTACTATTAATCATTTCCCCAAATGTGTAATTATCTGAATAATATTAAAGGTTTCCATTTTAATATCATATTCACATTTTTCCAAAATGTTTTTTCTTTACTGAGTCAAGACAATAATCCTGTCTTGAAGCTCCCCATTCATTGCTTCGCTCCGCCATTTGCATTCTTCTCCTACCTGTACGGAGGGATCAAGTGTGTTTTCCTCAGCAATTACTGCATTTGTTCAAAGTGAATAGAAAATCAAAAATGTTAGGAACTCTCTTTAATTAAATGATTAAAGATCCAGGCAAGCAGTGAAGCAGTGTGATGTTCACCTTTTTTTTTTTTCCCCTCTTTTTAATGCCATGGAAGAATTAAGATAGGGCAGTACTGTTCTGTAGCTAAACTGCCAGACAAGGAGTAGCGCTATCTAGAGATGTTGCATGGTACGTGTTTATAACTTCTCTATCAGCTTTATCTTTCTAGGCTCAGGTGTCTCATCCTGAAGGATGCTTTTAATAAGCAATCTAACAGGAAGCTGTTTAAAATCCTGATCATCGTAACAACACTTCGAAGCTCGTAAGAGGTGGCCTAAAGAAAACTGTGGGCACATGCTTGGCTAACATATACTATTGAAATACAGCTGAATATAATGACATTTTGATAGTATATATCAGCCAAAGATTTTTTCCCATATAAAATTAATATTTCTCCTTTTGCAGAGAGATTATGAAGGTTTTTATCCTTTGGTAAATGTTAAGTTTTACTTCTTTACTCAACCTTTGAGCATTTGGCTCTCCCTTTTGGAGTCCTTCCAAAAATCTAACTTCTGTAACTCTTCATAAACATCCAACCTCTTTTCCCAAAGAGGTCTTTTGGTACTGAAGCAACATCTAGAAGCCATTCCAAGGTTTCTGTCACTTTTCAGACTTTGTGCGATGCTTTCATCTGAACAGATTTGTTCCAGGGATATTGTACTGGCAAAGAGTTGCTTCATTTAGGAATGTTTTGTGTTACATAAAATGCAGAAACCATCTTCATCTCTTCATTATTCTCATTTCTTTTTAACTTATATTAACACAGGCTTTAGTTATTGTTATAAATGTTTACACGTTTTTCATCTATTGTTGATCTGTTCATGGATGAGCCATGTAAAATAAATCACTCCCAAATTACAAAAGGGCTTGCTATCATAGCTGTTATACGTATTTGGTCTGTATTATCCTCCTTCATTCTGTATTACTACTGAAACAGCACACTAACATTTCCAGCATTAGTACAAAGAAAACCATTTTATAAAGAAACAGTCTAACACCTGAAATCTTTTTCTGTCTCTTAAAATATTATGTAAATTGGTTCCATTTCTCCTCTTCTCCCAGCAAATTTAGCTGTTCAGACCTGGAATGTGAGCATGGGAAACACGAAGGCAAAGCCCCAAACTTTTGCTTTCCTTGGAACATGGAAAATCCCTAGGTGTTATCCAAAATGTCTCCCATCTTCACAAGGTTCTTTCTTTCTGTTGAGTTGGTCAGAACTTACAATAAGCTTGTTATTTTATTACCATTAGTGAACTTATATTTCTTAAAATCACTGAAAAGTCTGGGTGAAAACTAGCTAGGACTAAAAGAGATTCTTATGTGTTCCTTTTGAAGCATTAGGGCAGTTGGAGCAGTAATAAAACTATTAAATGTAGTTGATTTTGAATGACATTATTGAATTATCCTGCCCTGGATAAGGTTTGTTTTATTTATAATAGCTGATCAGGGAAGGCAGAGATGCACATGTCCCCAATGGGTTTTATGTATTAGGTCCAGAACATACTCTGCAACCACCTTAATCCGTGCAAATTTTAACAATCATCAGAAGCGTGAAGCAGAAGGTTTGATCCAAATATCCAAAGGAAGTGAGGGGAAAAAAAAAATGAAAATAAACCTAGGACTGGATTTGCATTTTTAAATGGCACTGGTATTTATAGCAGTAAAACCTATTCCATCTGGACCTCTTGGATGTTTAAATCCACATCTGTTTGTTTTAATTTTTGCTCATGTCCAGGTCTACCATGTAGCATTTTTATGTGAAACTATACATAATTTATGTCTTATTTAGAAAAGCTCTTTCAAATCTGCAAATGGTGGGTCAGTTGTCAGATGTTCCCAGAGATGATGTTAAATTTTTTATAATGAAATGTTGTTTTTTTATGCCTGTGAAGCGAGAGGTAATTTTCAGAAACACAGCTCTCCATGAGCAGTGTTAGTCAACTGATACTGCAGTTAGTCCTCGTAGTTCTATTCAAATAGGTCTATTGCAGCAAAGTCAGGCTCCAGGACATAGAAACCTGGTATACTACTGAGATACTCATCTAATGCTGTCTACAAAGAGGAACCTCCGTTACAGAGTCATCCCTCATTTTAGTGTTGTTCTGTTAGGAGTAATATTACACGTAGCAGCTAGTAGTATTAAGTACATGTGCACAGTATGAACCAACCCTTTGTGTGAGGCACCGTAAATGTAGCAAAGGCAACAACCCCTTCTCCAGAGCATGCAGTAGGCTGTTAATGATTCAGTTCGCATTACATATGAATTACAGTATATCTGAGAATTTCTAATTTTTGTTGCCAAGGAAAAAACATGTTAAATGAAAGGAAATATTTTCTGGTAGGTTGTACCAGAACAGAGTTGGATAGACTTGTTGAAAGTCCACTGATTTCTCTCCACTTTGGCATATCTCTTAGGTCAAGTGAGAATTCAGTGTTTCATCACAAATACAAACTTTAAAAGTGGTGTAATTACTGCTACCTTGAAGACTGTCTCCAAACTGTCTTTGCACTTCTTGCATTTTTTTCATTCAATATCACTTCAGGTGAGTTGACTGAAATAGAAATACACTTAAGGCATTACCACTGAGAAAGGCTTTGATAAATTACTGTATTAGCAGTAACTTGTACTATACATTAGCTAGCGATCAAAATGATATGGGGATTTTCTAGTAAAGTGTATTTTGTGGAGCTGTAAGAGATTGAACATGCTCATCTATTTATGAAGCTTTTGTGACTGTTTGGGGGAGGGATGCGTTAAAAAAAAAAAAAAAGAAAAAGAAAGAAATGACACTGTGCCAAAGACTGGGATTTTCAAGCCCTACTGAGAAACACACAGAAATAGTACTGGGTTCCAATTTTATCATTTACTGTATTTCTTGTTGATTTTGTTGCAGGCAAACTCAAGTAGGTTTTGGCACTGAGCTGTTAAATTTCAGATATTTACAGGAGGCAAAATGAACATCTGTGAAATCTCTATTTCCAGAGCAGCAGTCAAAGTGTAGGCGCTCATGGTGCAAATCGTTAGACCTCCCAGGGAAAAATGTTCAGTTCAGGAATAGGAGGGAAAATATTGGAATGCTGTTTCTACTCCCTTAATTCTTAGATATTTGTAGCTTACTTGGCACCAAGGATACACTGATCGAAGCGGGGCAAATAAAACTTGGATTGATGGTAGTAGCCCTGTAGTGAATCACGCTCAGGAATTGCCATAATGTGATTATGTTACTGGTTTGTAACTCTGGTGCCAGAGCAGGGGCTGGCACCCTTCAGTCAGCTTGGTTAGTTTCCACCACGCACAATTTGGAGAAGTCAAGAGACAGCAACTCCGTGATGCTGTAATTTCAAGGTTAAAATCTGAGTCTTTGTTTTCAGTTGAATATATTTTGTATTTTTAATGCTAGACTCTTCCCGATGAACCCCCAAAGTTAGCAAACAAAATGTTTTCCTAATGCAGACTATTTCAAATGCAAACAAAATCACAAAGGTTTATTTGTGTTTCGATAAGTGGGCTTTTGGGATAATGTTACGTGACTTTTCAGAAGCACTGGCATTTAAGCTGACAGTATCTTTTATCACTTGTGATGGGCATCAAGTTGATTAAAACAAAATGCATCTTAAAATGCTACACATTTTGTTGTTGTTGTTATCCATGTTCATAATCAAGAATCAATCCTTTTCTCATAGGCCAACCAAACACAGGGAACAACTTGCTTGGTCAATATACTATTAAAGATTTCTTTCTTACTTCTGTCCAAAAAACATTTTATAGATGATAAAGTTGTCTCCATTTGTGTGCAATTTAAGCCCATGAAGTGCCAAAACTTGACTACTGCAACTGAAACAGGATATGAAGAATTCTGATAATCCCAATTATTAAGAGTAAATTTCAGAGGTTCTGTTGTTGTTGCTGTTGTTTTTTGTTTTTTTGTTTTTTTCAGAATCACCCCTAAGGAAAGTAAAAGACGAAAGAGATTTCTGGGATTTAAAGAGGCAGAAATTAAGGCTTTTGTTAGTCTGACTGGGGGAAAAAGAAAAGAAGCAGGGGACTAAGTCTCATAAAAGCTCAGTTGAAGTGACTTTTCCTGCAATATGAACACGCAAGTCGCACAAGAGCTGAGCCTTCTATATTTGAAGTTTTTAATCATATGAAGTTGCACAAATTCTAAAATATCTAGGGCAGGAACCTGCAATACCGAAAATCTAAACAAGAAATAAAAGGAAGAAAATTACACTCTTTGGAATTGTGGTAGCCATAATGGATATCTATCTTTAGTCTCCTTGAAAGCTATATATGAATTATGTTCACACTGACAGATCCTGAATTAAAGAAAGGAATGGTGTTTTATTGGCAGAACTGACACGGAGTTAAGGGCGTGATCTTCAAAGGAACTTTCGCCTTCCGTATCATGCATTTGCTCCTCTCACCTTCTCGGTGTATGTTTGGGGTGCGTTGAAGTCTGATAGCATCCATGTGTTTTCAAAAGACCGAAATATGGGTTATTTAGATAGGGGGCTTAGGGAGGGAGGATTCATCCCTGCTGTTCTTCACAGCAGTGATGGAGTAAGATTAGAAATTGTTCAGTTTAGAAAACTTTAGTCCAATTATGGACTAAGACAAGAAGCTGTTTCAAACTGCTTCTTAACTTCTTAAGAATGTTGGCTAATGCAGCGTACCTCTACACTGCCATATATATAGTCAGTGTGTTTAGATATACATGAAAACAGCGTGGCCTTGCTAAGCAGAAGTGGTCCAGAGCTGCAAAACAAAATAGATGAAGAGCAGAAAGAGGGAAAAAAAAAAGATTAAAATAGAAACATCAAATTCCAGCTGAAGTCCAACAATTCTATTCCTAATGAAGATTCTGCTATTATTTTCAACAAGCAAATATTATCGATATGCTTCATCCATTAGTTTTGTCTCATTGAAACCTTTTGGTCCCTCTTACAGCTTTTAATTTCAGTCATAAGAGGTGGTTCTGCAGTGCAGTTCTCCCGAGTTGGCCAGTCCTAGCAAATGTTTGGATTGCCCAAGAAAGACCAAGCACTGTTGTCACTAGGCATCTTTGTCATGTTTCTGAATCTGAATGGCTTCCAGATTAGCTGGGACAGTGTTCAAGGATCCTGCATCTTTGCTAAGATCAGCTACATAAAAATGTTGAATATAGAACTGTATGTATGCAACCATACCATGCTTTCATCATAGAGAGTCTGATGTATCTAATGTGGCAATATTATAATGTCTAAACACTAGCAATTTGATTGCTACCTTTCTGAAACTCGAGATGTGTAGTAAAAACCGTTTTTAATGAAGGGTTTCTAGGGAATGATCCATGAACTTGTCAGAGCCCCCAGAAGCTCTGCGTGTGAGTGGCAGAAGGTCTTTCCCGTCCGCCTGTCCCGAGCAGCCCCGCTGTAGCTGTAGCTGTAGCTGTAGCTGGAATATAGAACTGTATGTATGCAACCATACCATGCTTTCATCATAGAGAGTCTGATGTATCTAATGTGGCAATATTATAATGTCTAAACACTAGCAATTTGATTGCTACCTTTCTGAAACTCGAGATGTGTAGTAAAAAACGTTTTTAATGAAGGGTTCCTAGGGAATGATCCATGAACTCATCAGAGTCCGCAGAAGCTCTGCGTGTGAGTGGCAGGGGGTTGCCGTCCGCCTGTCCCGAGCAGCCCCGCTGTAGCTGTAGCTGTAGCTGTAGCTGTAGCTGTGGCAGTCGCAGCTACGCACGGTCCTGCAGCTGCGCGCAGAGCAGGGTGAGGCCTGCCCGAGAGGGCAGCTGGGCAGCGGCCGGCGTGTGCCCGCACAAGCACAACCTGAGCTGAGCTGTGGCAGAGATCACTCATCTCAGTCCACCTGGGCAGCTGCTACCTTTTCTTCTCTGCCTGCACCTTTGTGTTATGATCAGCGTTTCCTTGATGATAGATACAGCAGGGAAACAGGCAAGACAGAGCCCTGCCTGCACTCCCAAATACAGGCCCAGTCAGATACTGCCCACAAAACAGATATCACTTGACTTTCCTACTCTTCTGTAGTTGTATTTGGCCATTGTAAGACATGGGGTCAGGATGCAGTGCTGAAATTAACCATTTCATGACCCTGGTGAAAAGGAGAGGGTTTTTTGTTCACCTGTTTTTATCAAACAAAATGTGATACGATACAAGGATCTTTCAGTAGTATTGGCTAGGTGATCCTTCCTGTCCTTCATTAGAGGACTAGAAAGTTAACAGACAGGAACCTCCTACTCCCTCTGCTGGGACAGGCTCCTGGTGCAGTCTGTTGATTAACCTGGACAAGACCTGAGGAGTCCTCCAAAGCCATAAACTTGCCACATGCACTTGCAAGCAGTGATTTCTGTCCGTGTGTCTGGCTGGTAGACAGCCTGTTGGCATTCACCTACATGAATGAGTTCAGTGCCCTGAGTTATTTATTTATTTATTAAATACCTGACATGGAGGTGGTGGCCTTCCTTAGAAAGTGATTTGTCTCAGACATCACACAGAATTTCCCTGGTCTAATCTTGTATGTTCTGGACATCCAAAACATAACTGAAGTTGTTTCTTTGAAGAACAGAATTGTACTGAATATCTATTTGTAAGTCTTTTTGGATTCAGACCTTCTTGTTTTAAAGAAGTGTATCTAATAAAAATATCTCTCTCTGATAACAGCAATTTAATTTCCACGTATTTTTTTCACTAAAATCAGTGGTCCTCCAGATAATTACTTCTATTTTAAATTCTCATTGTTAATGCCTTTTAAAATTCAGATTACTGTTCTACCATTAGCAGCCTTTGTTACCCATCTGATAGGAAAGGCAGTTCCAAAATACTGGTGGGGTACAGGATTCCTTGGCCTCACTGTCAGCCCTTGATGAGCTAGGTGGAAAACTCTGGGGGCAGTTTTGGACCTTTGATGTGCTGGGAAGGCCTCTTCCCTTTGCTGGAGAGATGTTGCACGTCATTGAAAAGCAGTCGTAAATGATGAATAATAAGAGTTACTAGGTGTGAGAAGTAGCTGCCTGCAGACCATGACCAACAAGAAAAAGGCTGAGATTCAGATGGACATGAAAGCAGAAGAAGGAAAAAATGTAGAAACTGATAGAACTACTATTTGTTTATTAGTAGTGTCACACAGGACTACTTGTCCTGGAAAGAAAATGAAAGAAATTAGTAATTAGACTATTTTGGCAACCTCCAGAAAAGCAAGTGAAACTGTTTTTTTCTACATCTGCACTTTAAAATAAAAATCTATATTGAAACGCTTGAAACCACTTATTGCTGAACTTTTGAGTGCCTTTTGTTCAGCACAGCTTGATAAAGAGGAGATGAGATTGCAATTGACACATAGATAAATATATAAATTATGTTGTATGATTATAAGGTTAGGAGACAATAGTATGTCCAAATCATTTTTTTCTCTACAGATTGTTAAGAAGATGGCAGACATGACGCTTAATCAGTACCTTCAATGAATAATGCAGGCAACAAGCAGTAAGAATGGCTCTGTTGGAGGAGGAGGGATGCCTAACCTAACTGATTCTGGAAAGGGACATTTCTAGCCTTTTCATAATAATAATCTTCACATGTATGTCCTTATCTTTCAGTGTTCTCTATCTTACTAAAGCCAACTGGCAGGTGATGCTGCAGTACATCAACCACAACAATAAAATGTTACGCTTCCGAAAACGTGATTTCCAAAGCCTAGCCTTAAAAATCAACAAACCTTCTCTCCCAGCTAAAGCATTTCTTATGAACATTAAATTTTTAAGCACAGTATTTTGCCTGACTTTTCTTAAAAGTATGGAAATAAAAATAAAAACCAAATTATAAGTAAAAGCTATCACAACTATGGGATTAGAAACTAAAAATCTGCTTTTAATTTTCCTAGATATTAAAAAGTGCCCTGTGTTTGGGGTTAACGATTTTGTCTAAAGTTAATTTAACTTGTTTCATTTTCTGAAGCTTCCATTCCTAAGTAAGACATTATTCTGTCTGATGGGGGTTTCTACTTCAGAAAGGTGTACTGTTTTTCTTCTTAGCCAGTCAGTACCCAGCTGTGGTTTAGCTTGGAATATCAACCTACAAAGACCTTGTAAAATCCAAGTTATTATTTGTTAATGTTTACATCCTACCCTTTAAAAGCCCCTCCAAGGGGAAAGGGAGAGCATCTGAGCAGGCCCAGGCGTGGGGCAAGGGCCTGCGTGTGTGCAGAATGTGAAGGGCACGGCAGCCGTCAGCCAGTGCACGCACTTATTCCATCTCCTTCCTTCACCTGCTCTTGTTCTTAAACTGAGCCTTTTAAGAAAATTTTTAGTTATCCAAATGTTTATCTGAAACAAGCGAAGAAACAATTCTGCTGTTTTATAGCAGAGAAAATTTTAATTGGTCTCTGGACAGCCTAAACTTTTGAAGACTTTGAAAGAGAGGCCACTAAAGAGTTTTAAAACTGGAACTATATTCAAACTAAGCCTTCTGACAAAAAGTGCTTACTTTTCATCCAAAAAATCTAACAAGAATTTTTGTATCAAGGCTGAGAATGCTTTAACAGATTTATATATATTGTCTCAGTGCTGGAGGTTATGTAAAATTCAATCATCTGGAATTCTTGGTGTCACTTGTCCTCTGTTTCTGTCTACTAATGTCTGAAGTCTAGTGTTACAGATTTGATCTGTAGATTATTGAGACAGGCTGTTTTTTGTTAGTTTAAAGATGTTAATCTCTTGAAGCATTCCCCTTGCTTCTGATGTTTTCTAGCGGCATCCAAAGCTCTCTACCTTGGAGAGATTCCTGCAGTCACTGCTGGTGCGAACTGCAGCATGCAGCCCTCCGCAAGATTGGTAGAGTCTGATCATTTTATTGTACAAACAAAATAGCCGGTAAAAAAAAAAAAAGAAAAAAAAATCTGGGGCCTTCATTAATGATTGGCACTACCTGATTAATTGTCTGTTTGCTCACTATTCTGTACACAGAGTGAATTATATTACTTTATAATCCTATCCTTCTCTTTAGAAAAGCCTTTGCAGATCTGTAAGGAAATCCCTATTTAGACCCTGTATCTTCAGCCCTGTGAGAGACGAGGAACCACACTTTTAAGATGAATCTCACATGTAATCAAGTGATTACAAAAACAAAATAATATCCATATGGAATTCTAACAAATACTGGTATTTTGGAGAGCTTGGATTCACTAACACATTTTTATTCATTGGAGAAAAAATGCATGATGCAGGAAAGAAAGTGTTTCATGATATGCACAGAAAAACCCGCTTGATTTTTTTTTCTTAGTACGTAAATAAAAACTGGGCTGTTCAAATGCTCATATGTTTTGGGATGAGAATAGTACTAATATTCCTAATATTATAAAAGGTCCAGGGCAAGATTTAAATAGGAAAGAACTAACACCTTATTTTGAAGGCAAATTGAATGGATAAATTCATGTGATCAAAATGAGATAAAACGTCTCCAAAAGAAAATGAAATGCAAAGAATTCATCATCAGATAAGACCCAGAAGTAATCTCAGAGCTATTTGTTAGAAGTGAGCCCATTCACTACACGTAAAAATCTGAAATAATATTACTATTTTTGACTCCTATGTTTTCTTAGCTTGCAGCTGATGCCAAGAAGGACATTATATTCTGATATAATTGGTACATTTTGTTTAGTAATTAGAAATAAACTGAACCTTCTATTTCAAAATAGGATTACCAGAGAGATAATACTCAAAACACTTCCAAGTGTATGGAGGGTTTACTATTTGCAGATTTGCTTTGTGCCATTTCTCTTTGTTTAGGCTAGAGATGATAGTTTTCAGCAAAGAGGAATACAGAGATACCGGGAAGAAAGTAAAAGCCAAGAGAACTGCTTCATCACCGTTGGTTTTGCTTGGCTGACAATAGGATTTATTTTGTAAACTGTGTGAGGCTACATGGGCCATGGGAATACAGAAAAACATTTCTGTGCTCCCACTCAGGTAAGCCGTTCTGACGTGCCGACAGACTCCGTCACTGGGCCTTTTGATTTGTTTCCCTGTGTGAACTTACCTTGCTCCCCAGTGTGCAGCGAGTCTCTCTGCAGCCTGGGATGGAATGACTGACCCTACTTTACACAGGACAGGAGTTATTTCTGTTGTTCAAACACACCTACAAATTACCATTATTGGCTTTCATTTCAAAACCATTTTTGTCATTCCAAATCTTTGACTTTCAATCATGGGAGCTCCTAAATGTTAAGGCAGTTGTTGGGAACAAGTGGTGCTTCAGCACCCCTACAAGTAAGGTGGTGCCCTTGGGCACACTGCTCCCTTTCTCTGCATAGTGAGCTTCTGGGAGAAGGATTCTCCAGTTCTTCAGCATTCTGAGCGTGTTTTTCCTACACAGCAGGAAGAAAAGCTACTGGGGAAACTGACAAACCTACTTCTCTGTTTTGAATGGCTACTGAAAAAGTAGTGTATTATGTTTTGTCACCTAGGCGGTAAAATAGACACGGTACTTCACCAAACAATAGCAGCATGTAAAGCATGGTTATGGGGAAAGCTGTATTGCACATGACTTCCTCAGCCATTACATTTGCTCTAATCTGTTGCAGCTCATGCTTCCTTGGAATTACTTATTGGCAGAGTAAGGAGAAAACCCAGGGCCCTGCTACTGGTAAAAGCCTCTGTCCCCTACTAACAAGTATCCCTGTGTCCTGCTGAGGTTTGGAGATGGAAACACAGAGCCCAGCACTCGCCTACATCCTTGCAGAGAGGCTTGAGAGTCCCAAAGCCCCAACACAGGCAGTGAAAACGTGGGAGTGAGTAGTAATGACGGTAGAGATGGCACTGACAGGCTGACATGGCGAGTCCCTGTTTACAGCGGGAATGACTTGGAGTTAGCAGATAAGGTTGGACAGAAGATTCGTATCCAAGCCCCATCATCCGCGGCACACAGCGTAGCTGTGTGTTCACCCCTGGGCGATAGGTCTTGTCATCCATACCTGCTCCCTGTATCTTACCCTGATGCAAGCCTGACCTTTCTATACTTTAAGCTTATACGGTAACTGTGCTTCTGTGTATTCTGGGCAGTGAAAGTAGGGGAAGAAATGTGAACTTTCAGTATCTAAACAAACATTTAAGTGTCGAAACAAAGCAGCCAGCCTATGCTAGCTCCTTGGTTTGGGTACTATAAGGTATTCTAGTAAGTAAATCCTTTCTTCTTGAGAGTACTTTAAAAGGTTCATAGCTGTTTTGCCAAGGAGAGTTCTGGATTAAAACTAGGAGACTTGTATATCACTTTGTAATATTTATTCTTAGTTCTGCCTTTCTGCTATTCCTGAATCATCCTGCCTGGGTACATGCACGCAAGGATGCACTGAAGGTCACTGAACCTCAGGGAGAAAGTCAGGCTCTTTACTGAGAAACGACAAGACTGCTGCTTTTACCTGCGCCATAGAGTAGCTCATGGATTTGATGGCATACAATTCTAAGGGAGATCTGAAGTTTCTGACTCCCTTTCAGCCGAGCTGGGTAGCTAAGGAGGTGCCACACTGTGTGGACCCTCTCAAGGGCCTCTGGCAGTACGTGGCCATGGGTCCTGCAACCCGCTCCGTTACAGGACAGCCCAGCTTGGAAGAGTAATTACGACAGCACTTCTTTACTCCACCTGCAACAAACCCACCCCCATGATTTTCATGAGAAAGAAACGTTTTTCAGCTTTTACTGTCAATTTAAGTCTAAATAGAGAAGCATGTCAGCAGCTGAATTCTCTTCCTTCCCGCTCTCTCGCTAAAAGCAGCAGTGAGCGTGTGGAAGGCACAGGGCGCGAGCCCCTGCTGTGCATTTAATTTGCCAGAAGAATCCTTTTCTTATTGATGACAGCGAATGGGAGCAAGCTTAAATAGACTGATCGCTTCCAGGTGCTCAAACTATAGAAATAAAATAATAGCAATGAAAGGAGAGTTTTAAAGGACACAAGTAAGAAAAGAATGAGTTTCCAGTGTTCTTTTAGATATAACTGCATTCACTTTTTGGAGGTTAAGCTAACCACACACTTACACTAGGTATTCACAGTTTCTCCCCTAATCTAGGACTTTTTGAACTTTTTGTCAAAGCACTCCTGTGGTACCTTTGTCAAAACGAGTTTGAATAAAAATACAGAAAGTAACAGACACTAAGGAAGAAGGTAAGCCATACTCCCCAAAAATGCATTTCACATTACAATACCTATAAAACATAATATTGTACACTGAATCAAAAAACAAGCTCAGTAATTTAACTATGAACTTTCCTGGCACTCAACCCTCATCTGTATCATAACTGTTGTAATACTGAATTAAAATAAAATCCATTTTCAGTTTAAATAGTCTGTCAAGCTCTCTCTCCCTGTCTTATTTATTGTTAGTGAGTTGGCTTCAGTGAGGCTTTGCGGAAGTTTGTTGGAAAAAACACCATCTATTCAGGCTCCCAGTCTTCTTTAGGGAGCAGACTGCTAGAAATAATAGAGAAATTCCTATAAATATGAATTGACATAGCTGGCAGTGGACCCTCTAGGCTCATTCTAAATGGTGTATTATTATTGATAGAACTTTACATAGCGTAAGTAAACTCATCACACAATAAGAGTGTAAAGGGAAAATTAAATTCTTCAATTTTTTTCAAGTTTTTTTTTGATAAAATCTTGATTCTTACCAGAGCACCCCCTCGCCACAGTTACAAGTAAAAAGCAGCACAAAGGAGGTGGAGATTGCGGTGAAGGCAGAGGGGCGAGCAGGGCTGCATGTCCAGACCATTCCCGGGGCTCGCCAGGGCTGTAAACACGTGGGCATCCTCACCCTCCTGGAGCAGTGACACTCAGGGCACTTGGGGTGTTCAGTCAGTCGTGTCCAGGGGGCAGGGATGTGTTTGTCCCTCGAGATCTCAGGAACCTGCCATCAAACTCTGCTGAAGCTTTAAGCTTTGAACTCTCGTGTTATATCAATGCAGGCAAATTTTAAAATATTTATTTTGCAATTCAAGTTTCAGCTGAAGCCGGTTGCTTTCCACAGATGTGTAAGCTATAAGTTTTCACAATAGAAATATTGCATACTTAAGTTGTATATTATTACTAATCCCTATCTATGGTGTTAGCACTATTCAGAATGCATTATTCTAGGTAGTGGTTTTGTTATCTAGAACTAATACAGCAACCTGACAGCAGATCCTCTTCTATTCTTTTCATGTTCTGTTTCTTTAGTAACAGCCCAGTAGTAGCTGCAAAGGATGAAGTGGGTAGAACATCTGCCACAGAAATAATTTGAAACGGCCACTCATCCCTGTCGATGGCTTTCTTTGCACCACAATGTTATTTACATAGGCAATTTATCATTGGTCAGACTAAGTAATTCAATAAAAAGATATAAAATACATACAGTCTTGAATTCTGAGCTCTGCCACCTCTGCATAGATGAAGCTTCAATCTTTTTAAATTGTCATTATTTTTAATAATTGCTAATACTTTGGAGAGAAATCAAGAGGAGTCCCCTGTATTCCCTACTAAGCATTTTCATTCGGTACTTTATTATATTCTTCCTTTCAATTACAAATATCCTGTATTGTTTTGATTTCCTATATGTTTTTAAGAACTTTCATTATTTGCATTGTTCTAAAAGGTATTTTTAAAGGTATATATTTAAAAGGTATTTTAAAGGCTTTTATCTCAAAGTTACTACTCATACTGAGTAATCCTCTTAAAATACAACTTGAGTGCTTATAGAGCAGCATAATGTATTTGATTCTGTAGTCAAAATAATCTTTTATTAGTATTATTATAGAAGCAATATGATAGAACAGCAATACTTCAGCAAAAAGTTTTCATTATTTGTTTTATACTTTGTTGCATCAGATTTTGGTTAAAGAAGAAATAATAAAATATATCAGTGGAATGTGGCCAGAGGCTTGAGCAGACAGGACAGGTCAGAGGAGAAAGAAACCATGCTGTGTATGTTAAGAAACCTACCTACCTCGTGTGGTAGGAAGGCCTTTCTCTTCCTTAACTATATACAGATATTAATCTGTGCAATGCAATTTTTGGTAGGTTATCTGATTGTAGCTTCAACGATAATTTACAAAGGCTGAGGATTTGGAATACAAAATTCACTTGTATTTTTTTCTGTGAGATTGCTACTTTCTTTTTATTTTTAGTTCCTTTTTTATTGTGCAAGAAATTTGATTGCTAGACCAAACGGTGCTGTTGTTAAAACACAAGCCCTGCATATTCTGCCTCTCTCTGCTTGCTGCCCTTAGACGAGCTCTGCTGCCAAGCGGCGCTCGGGCTCCCGCAGGCCGCCTGCTGCAGGGCCACGCCGCCTCGGTGCCTTTCGCAGCCTGCTCTACGCTCTGCTCGTCGCTGTTAGCTGCATCAGGACCGTGCAACATCCACGGGAGTCACTGAGGTGCGCAGAATATCAAAACCTCCCAACGGCATTTTGGAACAGATAAAATTCAATATGGTTGTAACTAACTCCAGGAATGCTCCTCATCTGTGAGTCTACGCATTCTATTCATCAGGAGAGCTTGTAGAAATAAATGTATATAAAGTGAGAATCTGCAACATTTGTGAATTCCAGATGGCTTTTCACAGGTATTCACCAAGTATAAACATCCTTACGTGCTGAGAATCCTGAGATGAAGTTTTTGAGAGTGGTTGTGGAAAGGCAGCTTGCCCCAGGAGTAACCTGGTTTAGGAGTAATCAGTAATCTGTTTTTTTTTGTTGTTGTTGTTGTTTGTTTGTTTTTTATGAAGAAGGTAAATGTTTGAAGAGAACTGTGCGGTTTCTCATGTTCACTTAATTATAGCTTTCAGTTTTCCAGTTCACCCTGCAGAAGATCATCAGGAAAGATGAGGAAATGTTTTAAAGTTTTGTTGTTGGTGTTTCAAGTATGCAACAAGACATAAAGAAAAGTGTTTCTGTAACTTCGTACTAAAATTTCTTAAGTCAGGATAATATTTCCTTGATATGCACATACAACTCTAAGAAAACCCTGGGGTCATGAGTACTGAGAGCAAACGTGGGCCTCTCTAGCAGTGTTGCTGTCAGTCCCCCACAGAACTCTCCTAGGTTCAAATTCAACATGTTGTGTATAAGCCCTTGCATTTTCTGGATGTGGAATTCAGACGTCTCCAAAGGCTTGCTGATCAAGATGGGGAATTTTGCAATGAAGGTTCCCAAACTACCAACACACTGAGAGGCTGCTAAAGAGACAGAGAAGGATGGCTGTGACAGACTTGTGCTTTTTGTATAGTATCATTATTTTAGTGATAAAGCAGAGCGAGGGAAATTTTAACCTGTTAGCGTCAGCATATAACCAAACTATGCAGACACATTTGAAAACATTAAATAAAAAGGTGAACACATGGAGACTCGAGAAATTTGTTTTCCAAAGATGATGATAAGTTCTCTTCTGAAAGCAAGCTACCTCTTGAGGCAGACTTCTCCCCATTAAGAACCTTATTTAAAGTCTATTGAAATCAATTAAAAAAGACCCCGACTTTGTTCATTTAAGTCTTTATCTACCTACTTGCAGTGCTAGCTTCAGGAAGAGGCCTAGCAGAAGAAATAACAATGGGAACTCTGATTCAAAAAGTTCCTTTCTTTGCAGTGGTTAATGCTAGCTCACATTGCCTTTTACGCTCAACAATCTCTTCATGCAGCAAAAAGAGAATCTCCTCCTAAGTTTCAGTTCCCAGCCTTGGGTGTGCACTGCTCTTGGAGCTGGAAGCAATGGCCTGCATCACTGCAGTGCTTTTGCTTGGCCAGCCACAAAGCAGGATGTCATCTGTGGAAGAAGAGGATGCAAAAACAAACAAACAAAAAAGACCCCGAATCCCCCC
>NW_010581356.1:34797-49529 GCF_000705375.1 Tinamus guttatus
TGCCGCAACCCACATCTGATAGGAAAACATTTAATTTGAGCAGAGCTTAACAGCGCTTAACGTGATCTATGGAGAGCAAAGCCTCGGGGCCCGCGGCACAAAGCAAACTGCTTCTGTAGGCACGAGCACCGCGGCGCGGCGAGGCCCGTACGGCGGCTTGCTGCAGCAACCTGCCTTTACTAACTCCTTCTCTGGACCCACACTGCAAGCATCACCTTTCGGGCGTTTATCAATCAGCAAAGGGGTCAAAAACTGGAAGGAGAATGAGGATTGAGCCACTCTGCAGCCCTGCAAGATCCCTGGCACCCAAGGGATCAGCTTCTTGGGAAGAGACACGGCTCCGGCTCGGGCTCTGCTGCATCGGCTCCCCGTATCCCTCTGACCGAGTACCGGGAACAAGAGCAAGTCAAACAAAATGTGCAAGGACGGAGGGGGTTAAAACGCTTGTGAGAAAAATTTAAGACACATGTCGAAGCATGTCATATGTGGACCTTATAAATTACACCCCCAAATGACTAGTGCTGAGTAAGAAACAGCTATGTAAACACAAAGGTAATGAGAAAAAATAATAATTTCTCTCTCTCTCTGGGGAAGGGATATTTTCTCCATCTGCTTATAGGAAAGGCGAGGGGCGGGTGGTGCTTTGGGGCGTTGAATAGAAGTGTGGGGTCTCTCTTGGTCTCCGGTCTCATCCGTCACCAGAATTACCCCGCGCTGCAGCACGCGTTTCCCATCCGCGGCGTTTGCTTTGCTGCTGCTGCGAGGGCTGCCAGCCCGAGCGCTGATAGGGATCTGCAGGTCAGACTCCTGGCGATCCCGGATCATTAGGAAACAAACACATCTGAGAAAGCTGCAGTTTAGACAGAGTTCCCATCGAACATAAAGGCCTTGTAAATCTGCAGGGAAAACAGGGAAATTTCTTCTTTAAGGCATACAATGAGGTACCAATGAGGTTTCTGGTTTGTTTGCAGCAGTTAATCTGAAGAGGAACCTTAAACAATCAGATCAAGGGAAAAAAAACCTCTTGCTGGGAAAACAATGGAGTATTTGTTAGTGCTGCAGTGAATGGGGCTTCAGGATGTCCCCGCTGGGAGCACGGCCACCGCCCCAGGCCCCACAGCACCAGGGATGTCCCCAGCCCAACCTCGGCCACGCCAGAGCCGTGGTCAAAACCAGGAGCACGACCAGCTCGCAAATCGGTTTTGGAGACCAGAAAGCAGGAGGATGACAAGGACGAGTCGCTGCCACGGCCCTTAATGAGCACGAGCAGCCCCTGACCCCACGGCCTGTCCCTTTGTCCAAGTCTATTAGTGGCTTCCTTTTAAATTAAAACTGTATGTATTTAGAAAGCCATGTGCAGGGTAGGGCTGCGCAGACTACATGCATTTTAGCGAGCAGCATCACTGGAGATGCTGGTAAAACCACGCGGGTGCGTGTCGAGGAGCCGGCCCGCGCTCGCGCTCCCGCTGCGCTCCGCTCCTCTTCCTGCCCGCACGGAAACCCAACCCGGGAACGAGGCCGCGCGGAGGAAACGCAAACCCGGCCGGAGACGAGCCGGGGTGTCTAATACACAAACATAACTGTGAGTCCAGCGTTAGCAATTAATCACCTGCACGTGTGAACACCAGAGCAAAGCCGCGCGCGGCACAGATTAACCAGCACCTTAGCAGCAGCAGGAGGCCGTACGCAGCAGGTTAGAGAACCCCTCTGCTCCCCTAACCACTCCCTTATTTTATAGGCAAGTTTTCCCATTCAGTCATATCCTAGAAGTCCTTACATCCTATGAAAGGACGAGCGGCAGGAAGCAGGGGAAGGAGCAGAGGCTGCTCTGGACCAAAGGGACAGGGTTGCTCGAGACGCGCAGCAGACGCCAGACCCAGGGCGCCCACATGAAGCTTTTTGTAGACAGAGGAGACCAAAGGAACCCGGGTTGCTGCAAGGCGCCCGCGCGGGGCCATCGCGCCCAGGTGCAGGGAGACCCAGGGAACCTGATCCGTCCTGCGAAACCCGGCCCGGGACACGGGAGGCCGGCGGCCTCCTCTCCATCGGCAGCCCGGAGGAACGAGACACCAGTCGCGGCTCCCTCTGCGCGGTGGGAGCCCGAGGTGGGGTGTTTTGCAAGAACCAATTACAAAGACGACGAGAGATGGCTATAAATCAGTAGCAAGGTCAAAAGTTTCAGCTACATCCTGACTCCTCATGGAAATCACAAAATATATAGCTTGGTGGAGCAGTTAGAGCCCATTACTCAGCACACAGACATAATGTGACAGCTGGAAAGGCTGGAATTGATCCTGCAATGCGACCGGGCGGCCGACCTGCCTCCCACTCCCCGCTCTGCCATTTGCAAGGGGGACTCTGCATCGTCCCAGCGCGGCCGCCTCCGCCGAGCAGCCCCGCAGGGACGTTTCAAACCACCGATGAGTCGCAGCGTATTTGTTACCTGGAGGGGCGGCTGGGAAAGCCTGGAAATCCATCCATGGAGAAAGTCAGTGTTTTCCAACAGCTTAAAACAGAGAAGTTCCGCAGTTCAGGGGGAATCCGTTTCCGTGTGTTTTCAGCAATAAGAAGGATCCATTTTGGGGCTGTATTTGGTTTGGGTGAGGGCTGCGGAGAGGGGCCAGTGACCCAAGGCTGGCGGGAATCAAACCCACAGAGGTGGCTTGTGCTCAGAGGCTCTCCAGCTTACTCAGTCACTGGGTTTGTTTGTTTGTGCTCTTGCTTTTTACTGTTTGTTTTTTTGTGTGTATGTATGACTACTGATAACATAGAAAACAAAAACTTAACAGAATACTCCAGGAACAGGGCTTTTATACACAAAAAAGGATGTAAACCATCCTCAGAGCAAGGTTTGCTCTCTTATCCTCCACTTGAGTTAGGAAGTAACGTGCTTGGAGCCCGGCGAGCTGCGGGAAACGCAAGCAAACAATCTGCTGCCATCCAAGGATCCACTATTAAGTTTTAGGCCTGGTCACCTCTTCTCCACCCCTCAGTCAGAAATGATTAAATACAGCTCCAGAATCAAACTCCAACATATTCATCTCATTTGGCAGCTCCACAGTCAGACCGAGCGCTCCGAGCCTTTCCCCCCTCTCTCTCCTCCGCATTCAATTATCTCCCTTCATCTTTATTCCATCTCCAGGAACACTTAGCAACAGGCTCTCGCAATCAGCCACCAGCAGGCTCCGATCTAAGGAGCAGATTCCACAGTTAAGATGACCTTTCCCTCCACTCATGCAAATTTTCAAGGAAGTATGTGAACAATTTGCCTTTCAAGCATCCCCTGCTTACATTCTCTGGGACTCCATTCTCCGTCTTCTCTTCAGAGGCATGAGGAACACCGGAATTTAGGGTTTTACACTAATGAGGACAAAACACGTAGCTTCATCAAGGTTCATTTTGTGGAATTTTGTTCCATGTTTCACGTGGTGGCCAGACCCCGAGCTGACCCGTGGGCTCCACGTGGGAGCTGCTCGTTTGCCCCAGCCTGGGCAGGGAGCTCAGGGTTGATTCCTCCCAAGCTCAGGCGCTTGAACAGGGACTTTAGTCTCTCTGCAGACCTCTCTAACTCAGAAACAGAGAAATAATCTGCAGTGCCTTAAACCGAGAAAAAAAAAACACAGATATTTGATATTTCAGATGATCTTAAGAAGTTCACTCTACTTTTTTCCTTTAAAAAATGAAAAGTCTGAATAAGCAAGTCACTGATCCCACTGCTAGGAATGGCATCTGGAACATCAATCTCTGCATGCGACTGCAGAGGCTGCCCATGAGTTCAAAGCAGCCAGGACTGCTCTCGAACCAGATGCCGCTTGCTCTCACAGAAATGCCTGTGGATCAGTGTGAAAATGATTAAGCAAAATTGCTCCTTCTTTTTCCAAATGTATAACCCAAATCTGGTTTTCCTTAAAGGGCAGATGCTCATTACATACACTGCATCACATCAAAGGATGGGAAAGACAGATGTACCCACCATGGCACAAGCACAGAGTAGCTCTTAGCTGCCTATGCCCATCTATGCTCCTCTTTCCTCTTAAAGCATCAGGGAAGGGAGTCCAGGACCCCCCTAACGACAACTATTCCATCAGGAGACGCAAATCGGGCTGGAAGCGACTTGGTGCCCGGGTCTATCAGTGCTCTCTGGTGGCCCAGTTGGGAGAGGGGTAAAAAGCCTCGTCAGAGAGGCCTCTGCCATGGCCAGGCTCAAACCCTTGTGCCTTCTTTTGCCTTTTGGAGCTGCTGTCTTCTTCAGCAGCTCCATAGGGAAGCCACACAGGGCTATTCCAACAGCAAAAGCAATAGTAAATAATAGTAGTGTATTTTTGTAGGGAATTCTCTTGACGCTGGGAAATTCCAGCCCGGCCTGCGGGGAGCCCCATTCGGCGGGCGCGATGCTGGGCAGCCCCCTGGGACGGGAGCGGAGCTGCTGTCCGGGTGCAGCTGCAGGGAGCGGGCGCCTTCCCAGCCCGCGCTCCCGACGAGCCGCATCTGCCAGCCAGGCCTCTCCGCACACTCCATAGAAAACCCCAGCGCGAAGCACGCGTTGCGCAAGGAATGCGGTCCCAGGAATCTCCCAAGCATCTGAGAGAGGCTGAGCCAAGAGGCAGGACAGGGAGGACTTGCTCGCACACGCCAGGCAGGCCGGGAGGGAGCAGCTTATCTGAAGTAGGGAAAAGAAACGCTGAAGGATGGACAAGAGCCCGTCCTGCCTCCCACTTGTGAGCTCAACAGCTTCACATCTGCAATGTAAAGCGGACCCTACTTACGCGAGGCGCCAGTACCACCCATCATCATCATTACCCAAACAAGGCCTTCGGGCTTTCCGCCATCGGGACATTTTTGAATTTTTTTTTCCTCATGGATAGGGGAAAATATCGTTATGTTCAACTATATAGTTATGGCTCTGTTCAACCAGCCTCGCCAAGTTACTCGCAGCCAAACCGTCCTGAACAGCACTGTGATGCACTGAGGAAACACTCAGCTGCTCAAACAGGTGCCAGCTGTGGCAGGTTACCTGGCACATCAGGACGTGACACTCGGTGCTTTCAGCCCCACAACTGCCTCGAGCCCTTGTCCTCGGAGGCGAGAGGCGAGTGACGGATCAGAGGCCTCACGCCAGAGGCCTTTTTCATTTGCTCCAGTTCAAAGAGCTCACAAAACTCAGGGCGCTAATTCAGCAGCTGGGATATTTGAAGAGGAGCCTGGGAAGCAGGAAGCACGCGGCTTGTTTGGGCCTGGAGCTAGTTTGCTATGAAACCACATTGCACTGGGAAGGACCCCGCTAAAGTGAGCGGTCGCACAGACCCGGGAATGTTCATGCCCACACAGATCTCCTGGCCAAAGGAGCGACATTCCCAAGGACTGGATCTGCAGCCCCAGGTGCACCAGGGCAGAGCTAGAAGGAAGGGACAGACCGAGGTCTATGGGCAGAGCTGGCAGGCTACGAGGAACCAGATCAAAGAGATGCTGAGTCTTGACTTCTTCAAAAAGAGCTCCCCAACAGCTGTGCAAACTTCCCTCTCACTCATAGGTACTGGTGAGACACGAAAGATTTAATTTGCTGGTGGCACAGTTTGCTATAGAAACTCGGTGCCTTTTGCTGCCCACGGAGGCTGTGAGCGTGGCTGGATGGGGACAGCTCCAATGCCAAGGAGCCTCCGTTCCCCTGGACATGTCTGTGTGATCCGGACCCCAGCTGCTCCCACGTTTTTGTACTGCTCCCCTCTTTTAATCAAGTGTAGCAACTAAATCTGACCGGTCCAAGGAGCTGCTTTGAGGTTACCCTGCACAGCTGCGATCGGGAACGCCAGGAGGCAGCTGGATCCAAGATGCCAGAAAGAGGAACCCAGCAGGGCTCTTATTTAAAAGATTTTTCTGCCTCATCCATCTTCATCTTTGACCACTGAGACATGAAAATAATTTATCCTCATCCCCTGCTCTTACCGAGAAGTTACAAGAAGAACTAAAACCAACATCAACGTTCTCGTCCTCCTCAGCCCATCTGTTACTGACCTGCCCTTTCTCGGCATCCCTTTTATCCAGCCAAGTGTTTTGGCAAAGGCTCTGCAGAGAAGAGCGGCGTGAGCAAGCTGAAGAGCTGCCGCTCTCGCTTCTGAGCGAGCTACGAAGCTTCCACGCCACATCTCCCCTGACAAGTGACACCGAGAAATCCCAAAAATCACCCTTGAATTAAGAGGCGGAGAAAGAGAAACCCAAACAACTGCCTGGGGTGGGAAGTCTGCGGGAGGTGGTCAGGCAGGGACCTGCAAACACCGGCGAACCCGACCCGAGCAGCAGCCGGGCTCCCGCGCCGACCTGCACGCTGCATCCCGTTGGTTTACACACTGCGAAGGCAAGAGCCAGGAAAAATCCATCTTCTTTGTCATAACAAACCGTACGGTAAACAGAAAGGCAAGGCCAGGCGTATTATCCAACTAAACAGGCACATCCAGCAGCCAGCAGAGAGCGTTTCCCCTCACTCCCCATTCCTGCTGTTTCTTGGGCAGCACCGAGCGAAGCGGCCACCATCGAGCCCTGCACAAAGGGCACAAGCGAGGTGGGCTCCCTCCGCAAGAATCAACCTGTTTCTCCCAAAAAAAACAGCAAACCAGGTTTGCTGGAGAAAGCAGCGTTTCCCATCGCACTGCCCTCGTCGGCGGGTGCCCCGGGGGCCGCTCAGCGGTTTGAATAAACACCCAAACCTGGGAAATTCCCAGAGAAACCCAACTGCAGCCAGCTGCTTCGTAAAGCTCAACCCTGCCCACAAAGCTTGTCTCCAGTGTACAGGATCAGCGGTATTTGCTCGGCACGTTACACAAGCTGGCACGGCACCATGGTTGGGTGCTGCTGTCACCTGCCCGGGGGACTCGCTGTCTGCGTGCGGCCCAGAGGCCAAGGCCCATCTCTCTGCCAGCACAGCTTTTATGGGAAGAGATTAATTATCTGTACGATGTTCAATATCTTCCGAGTGTGGATGCGCTTTATAAGAGCCCAAAATTTAAAGCTCCAATCCCACATTTTCAAGGGGAAAGGATCTGCTGTGATCAAAAGCAAAACACAGCATCTTCAAACACTGCCTTCTACTTTTGGGAGCCCCATCCTCAAATCAGGTGCAATGGCAAAATGAGAAAGAACAGCAGCAGAAAATTCAGCGCATGAACACGTTAAGCCAGACAGGGCTATTTCTGAAGAAATTTATCTTGTGCAGCCCAAAAGGGTCAGGTACCTCCACCCCCGGGCAGGATCATTTCCTTCCCTACCTTCTCAGGTGGAATTTTAACTTACTCATTGGTGGGGCTTCCACACCCCTACGTGCCCCTGCCCAGCACAGAGCCACGTACCCTGCTGCACTGGATACCAAAATGGCTCGAATCCCAAAGAGGAGCCTCGGAGTCACTTCTGGCAAAGGGGAAACGCTGCCTTGTTGCAGAATAGCTGTTGTTGGCTACAGATTCTTTGGATTCTGGCTATTTGCAGGCAGAACGCAAAGGGAAGGATGTTTGTTTAAAACCCACAGGCGGACACTGCAATTCTATTAAAAAAATACAACTGGCATTAGTTCTCAAAACTTCCCACCGCTGGGACTGCGATTCAAACTAGCAATGGCCAGCGAGGCCAAAATACACTCCGAGCAGACGCCCGCAGGAGATTCCAAGGGAAATTAGTTACGTGGTTTTTTATAACAAATAAAATCCAAAGGTTTATAAAGAAGAAAAAGGCAGCGCTTGTGGCAGACGGCGCTGCAACGACACGGTACCGTTTCCAGAGGGTATGAAGCCCCTCGAGCCCTGAGGCCTCCTCTGCTTCGTGCCCGTGATGTCCCTGTCACAGCTCTCACCCCGCAGCGATGGGCCCCTTTCCGACCCCGACCCAGGGCCATCGCGGCTCGAGGAGCACCAGATCTACAGAAACCCCCCATTTCCCTTGCTCTTGTGTGCTACAGCCTTAACCCAGGAACTTTGTAGAGCAATTTTTTTGTAGCTGACTCACACGGAGCTTCTGCCAGGAATTTTTATAATTGGAGTGAGTGAGCCCGAGGCTTCGCCCGTGCAGGCCTGAGAGAGGCTGCCGGTGCCGAGAGCTGCGCCGGAGCCCCGGCGCTCCCCGGCACCTTCCTCCTCAAGGGGCGGCTTGCGGGGCACCTCCTGCCAGCGTGGGGGGACCCGGGCTGCTCCTCAGCTGCATTTGGAGGGAAAGGAGATAAACTGGAGCGTAGTCCGGAGGGGAGGAGAGCCAGACGCCTCCCGGCTCCGGTGCGAGGCATCCGTGGCTACGCGTCTCCCCATCGAGCGACTCGGCTGCGGAGCCGTCGTGCGTCATGTCTTCCTTAGAGACGGACGACGGTATAAAGTTCCCTAAAACCACAGAAAATAACAACTTCCTCGAGCTTTTTCTTCGATGGACGGAGGAGCTATTTTGCAAGAGAGGCTCCGACGCGCAACAGTGGCACAACCTAAAGATCAAACAAAACCCACGCTCAGATAAGCCAGGAGCAGACATCTGGTGTTAGTAACCTGAACTGCACACTAAGTCCTTCCTGGCTTATCCAAAAACCTCCCAGTTTCTGCTACTGGGAGCAGAAACTTCAGCGGGTCAGCTGGATTCCCACTTTTAAGGATGAAGCCATGTCCTCCCCGTACGGTACTCCACAGAAGGCTCCTCGTACCCATCACACAACCCCTTACTCATCTGACCCTATAGTTTACACCATATTACCGCTTGCAAAGAATGCATTAAGAAAATAGGGAGGTCGTAAAGCCAAGCCCTGAAAAATTAGGATGTGCTGGAAACAAATGAGGATGTGCTGGAAACAAGTTTTCTCTGCAGCTACACCACTTGTGTATGGTCCTTACGGCACAGCCACATCCCACACGTGCAATTAGGACCAAGAATGCAAGATACTCAACAGCTAAGAAATCATTCAGTTTTTTGCTTTCAACTGGTTGATCAACGAGCAGCTCTCAGCCCTCTTCACACTCTCAGATGCTGCTCCAAGGCAAAAATATGAAGGCTTTTTACCACTACAAAAACAGCCATGAATTTATTTTCACAAAATTCCAGGAAACTATGCTCATAACACCTCCATTTTGCAGCTGAAGTAGGGAGGCACAGAAGAGCTTCGGGCACCCAGTTCCAGAGCAGCCTACAGCAGCCTTTTTAGAAAATAAATAGCAGCGAGCAGCATTTTGCATGTTTGATGTGCAACTTCTCCCGAGAGCATCTGCAGCGGGAGCACTCGCTGCGTCTGCAAATCAGCCCTCAGCCAGGGAACCCAGATAACAAAGTTGAACATGAAAAGCAACTTGCCCGGCACCCCACGCCAGCCCTGAGGCAGAAGCAAAGCACAATCCAGGCTCCCCAACCACTAGTTCACCCGTTTTCCCAGAACTTGCCTCACTCCCTCTGCTCCCCATCCCACACCGCACACAGCAGAGGTCCTACGGACACAGGAGTATCCTTGATTTCGCCCCGGAGCGCTGCCCATCCGGTACCCGTGCCGAGGGCAGGGGCTGCGGAAGAAAAACAGCCACAATCACGTAATTAGAAACTGCCTTGCAACTCATATGGGGGGCTGAATTAAGGTTGCAGAGCAATACTGTAAATTGAATGCACATTTCTTGTTCCATTTTACTGCCTTTTTTTTTTCCTCTCCCCCTTATTTGACTTTGGCTGCGCCTCAGATTAAGCTCCTAATAAGGGTTGGAGTTGGACTAGATTTTTCAGCCCATCAGATTGCAACCGTCCAAACCATTGAAATGAGATTCAAGCTGAACTTGAATTTTCAATAGTTTGGCCTAAAGGCAAGGGTGTTAACGACAGACCTGCCAACACCTTTGCTATGAGAAACGTCTGAAAACATGTCTGCACATCAAACCCTGCTCGAGCTCTGCGAGACAAAAGCCACAAAGCCAACATCGCAAATCCACAGCTAACTCGCTCAGCCAGTTCTCCTGTCACTAAAGCTCATCTGTTTCCCCCCCAAATCCAAGTTTCCCCCCAAATTTCCCCTCCAATCCCCCTCAATCCCTCCCCCAAGGAAAGCTGTTTTTGCCCTCACAGTGACACTAAAACCCATGGTAAGGACAGGCCCTGTATTTTTAAATATATATATATAAAGGAGGTAGATACAAGCATGGCTACGCACTCGTTCACCCAACGGCAATCCTAAATCCTCCACGTTTATCCAAGATCACAGATACACCACAGCGATGGGCAAATGGAAGAGCCCTCTGAAAGCCAACTCCTCTCATGCACAGCAATGTGCTACACCTGGGCTTTCTTTTCCTTTTTAAGCATTTTTGCTCTTGTAGTTTTATACTCGACACCCTATAATCATAGAAATCGGCTCGCCCTTTTATAAAACCAAGGAAAATATGAGAAAACTGAAACGCATCCCTAGGTTTCCATTATCTGGATGGAGCAGAGTGTGCCCCGAACCAGAACGGCTTCAGAAAGCAGCAACGTGGGTTCCTCCTCCGTGCAGGCTCCCTCAAGGACCTGCAGCCTCCAGGCTCCACAGTCCTGATGACAAACAATAAACAAGAGGCACGAGGGTTCCGTGAGGGGCATCCAAGGGAAAGCAGCCTGGCTGGAGCGCCTGGCAGGGCATCACCAGCGAGGGGAAATTCAGCTTCCAAAGAGCAACAGGGCTCCAGCAAGGAGGTGGGGAGATCCTGCAGGGACGTCGCGGCTGCTAATTCCAAGGATCCTTCTAAAAACTTCTGCTTTTCTCCAATTAAACGATTTCCTTTGCCGAAAGAAAAAAAAAGAAAATCATCTGACTCCAATCTCCTTTGGTAACTGGAGCAGAAAGAATGGAAAGGAGCTCATCCCTGAACAGGAATGCTGCTTGGCCGGGACGGAGCGGGACGGGGGGATGGCAGCCAGGCCACCAGCATTTTAGCCTTGTCTTCCACATGCTGCTGTGGGAGCTCTCCAGCCTACCAAGCAAACAAGGCTTTTCCACCACAACCACACGGTGCCCTCCGCTTTGCGCAGCAAGGAAGGAAAACGCGGCGGGGAGAAGGGTACTGCAATCCCTGCAAAAAGGTCTGGGATTCACTCGACTTATTTTCTTTAGTAACACTTAGTTAAAAAAGGAGGAAATAAACCCTGCCGTGTTCTTCAGCTGCTCCCAACGGGCAGGGTTGGAGCTTGGTTTTTCATTCACACTTGCGGACATTTTGCTCATTGACGTTCGCTTCTCTCTTGCTTGGTGCTTTTCCATCAGAAACGCGAAACACTGAGAAAAGTGCAAACAAATGGAAGCTCCAGCTCTGAGTTCAGAAGCTGCCTGGCAGCTTTGCACAACCTCGGACGGGAATCACACGCGGCTGCTGCTTCACCCCGCGCAGCCCTCGTTCACATAGCTTGAAGCTCTAAACAAAACTAATGCTATTAGTAATGACAGGGAAAGACTGAAAGATGGCAATTACTTGTCAACAAGTGGAGAAAAGAGGTGGCCTGTGCCCCACACCGTGTGCCACTTAGCGGCTGTAGGGGATACAGGCAGTGAGGGTGAAGGACAGTCTGTGCTGGAGCGCTCAGACACGGCTATGGTTTCACTGCGAGGTTCAGTTACGAGCAGACACCAACGTGGCTCACGATTCCCATCCCTACAACGTTACCTGGTCCGTGGGGGCACACGAGGCTGGCTCTTCCCATGGCTGGTGAACACCAGAGCCTCCCACGCAGCGATTCAGCAAGGGCAGCAAGGCACGGCCTGCACCTGCACTAATTGCTGCACTAATTAGAAAATAAAAGAGCAAGAAACAAAAAGCAGAAGTCTGAGTGTCAGCAGGGCAGCGCTCTCCTTCCTGGGGTGTCTCACTGAAACAGCTTCACTGACCAAACGCGGTGTTTGCTGAGCTGTTTCTGTGGTTCAAGGCCAAATAAAACCAAGAAAACCAACAAGAGCACCACACCTCCAGACTTCTAGGTTTTTTTTCTTTTCAATAGATTTGACCTTATTTTTGCTTTAGGGTGAAAAGAGATTTCCATGGAGCAATCAAGTTTCCCCTATGACAGAAATGAACTGCCGTGTTCAGAGCAGTCAGTATTTCAAACCCAATTAAATGACATAATAAATGTTGCACCTAAGGGCTTCTCAGCTCCCCAAGTGGGAACATTTTATACATACACAGATTTTCCACCTACCGAAGCTGTGGATTGAAGGATGAATCACATTTTCTAATTCTTTACTACTAAGGCTGGAAATCAACTCTGCTGCTTCCTGGTAAAGAAGCCCTAAAAAATAAAGATAGTGGGTCCAGCTGCTGCCGACTTCTCAGCTGCCATTTTGGGAGCTGATCTTTAAACCAAGGCAGGTAAAGGAGGCTTTTCCAAGGAACATCTCCTAATAGCTCAGGATGGAGGCTCAGTATAAGTCTGCCCGTTCGGGACAGCAACAGAACCAAAGGCAAAGCTTTCTGCTCGCTTGCTTCAGCTCTCTCCTTTGAGCAGCGTAATAAATGAAAGCTGCGGGAGTTTGGCCAAAATAAATGTTTTTGTATGGAGGAGGGAGGTTCCCGAGTCTCCGCGGAGGCCAGGCCCGCACCTTCCCAGCAGCAGCGGCAGGGCCGAGCCCCCACGGGCTCCTCGTGCTCCGCACGGCTCTTCTCACATCCCCAATCCCTGATTTTGGTGACTGTGACACAGCAGTCGCAGCTGTTCCTGGCGGGCGGTTGCCAGCTTGGCTAGTTCCTGCTTGCAAAGCGTGAGGGCTTCCCTGCGACGCGGGGGAAACCTCCCTCAAAGGAGCATTTTGGGGCCAAGGTTGGTCTCTCCTGCAGGCCAGAAGTGACAGCAGGACCCCAAGCTGCAGCGAGACCATCAGCTCTGCCAGCATCCAAACTCATCATTCAAAACCAGCCAGGGGTCACCGTTTTAGTACCCGGAGGGACGGCCGCAGACCCAGGTGGCATTCGATGCCCTCTCATCCCACCAAGTTATTGGCTTTTATGTGGACAACTCCAGCATCTCCGTGGCGGAGACTCCAGCAAAGCAAAACGTGGAGATGAACATCAAAGCGAAGCTCGGGGAGGGTGGACTGTCTGCCCGCCAGAGCCAGAAAGCTACATAAAGCCTGCGGGGTTAACAGGGCACTTTCTTCTTAAAACAGGCTGAAATCTGGAGCCTTCCTGCTATTTCTAGTCGAGTTCCCTGGAGGAAAGTCTCGCCCTGGCCCTCCCCAGGCTCCGCGTGTTCCTCCCACGGACACATCCCCCTGCGGAGGAGGCTCTTCCCAAGCCACCAACCTGCCACTTTTCCAGTTCCACTGTGACCGCAGCCAGGGGGGATTTGCCTGTGGGGAAAGGATGGACGGGGACGTCCCCTTCTGCTTCACAAGGTGACAATTAACTGCCCCAAAAGCTGCCTCCCTAGGCAAAAATCCTGCCCTGGGAGCGTCTGGGGCTGCAGGCACCACCGGCCCTGCCAGAGCCTGCGGAACAAGCACCTCCCTGCACGGCCCTGTGTCCTCCTGCCACGCAGGGTGATTAAACCCTGTCAGGGACAGGGGCGGAGGACACTAATGGAAATGGCGATGGAATCACATAAGGGCACGACGTCCCTGCAAGCAACACCCCAGGAGAGCAGCCGCAGCGAAACCAAAGCTAAAGGAGCTCAAATTTAACGAGGACCAAAGTTGGAAACTCGCAAGGATGCAAGAAATGTCATTTAATACTTGAAATTCCCTTTGCTTGCCAAGGAAACAGCGAAGTGGAGGCAGAGCGAGCCCAAGCACGCAGTGAGGTGGGATCGGCTCCACAAGAGGAGAGGCAGAAAGTGCCTTGGGTTTGGAGAGCCCTGGAGGACACTCATGAGGAGAACTTGATACCCTCCAAATTCTCACCCTGCCTACAAGGGCCCCAGCTTCAAACTGAGAAAAGAAAGAAGAGTCAAAGTTCTGCCATGCCCTAGCACTTAAGTAGTCCCTGCCCTCAATTTCCAACCATCTGCGCTGCTCTCAAACTCCCTACTCGTTTAAATTTATTTCAGTACATCTCCGCTAAAATCAAAGCCCTAAATGTCAGCAATCTTGGTGGGAGGCACCTGGCAGCAATGATCCTTGGTAGGGAAAAAATGGATTGGTGCAAACTTGCTCTGAGAAAGCCAGGCAGAAAAACTGCCCGTGGAATCCAGCCTGAGCTTTCAGGTGAGGCTCGAGGCATTAACGCCTTCCCCACGACATAGCTGGGAAACGCAGTGCTCGGGACACAAGATCAGGATTCTGCACAATCCTGATTGTGCCCCTTCCATGCACAGCGCGGGCACAACGGCTTCAACAGAGCTCCAAAACAGGCTGCTAAAAACAAACCCTTGGCCGCTCTGGAAGGGACTGCTGGTTTCCGCGGCCCCCGAGCGGTTCCTAACGCCAGAGCGGCGCCGATCCCGCCTCGCATCTGCACGCCGGGCCGGGAAGGCAGCACCTCAGTCACCAGCCTGCAGGCTCGTCGCCTTCCCGAAGGAAGGCAGCACAGCTCCTTGCCCTGGTGAAACACTCGCTATCAGCTGGCGTAGGAAGCGCGTTCCTGCAAGCTAAACGCCGAAGCAGGACTTGCCGGGCAGGATTTGTCGCCTGGCGCCCTTCGATTTGCCAGGTAAAACGCCCGAGGCTTTCGGCAGCGACGCTGCTGGCCCTGTCCCTCGGGCAGGGGCCGCGCTCGGAGGCACCGAGTTCATTAGGGGAGCGGCGGGGCGGGGGTGGCCCCGGGGCGGGGGGGGCACCCCAG
>NW_010581358.1:9862-36697 GCF_000705375.1 Tinamus guttatus
CCCGGCGCCGCCGGCCTGCCCGCCCCGGGGGGCCGCCGGGCCCGGCGCTGCCGCCCGGACCATTTTGTGCAGGGTCTGCCTGGAGAAAATGGCTTTTTTTGGTGTTGCTGGTGGAAAAACTTTTTTTTCCCTTCTTTTTCTTTTTGTTTGCTTTTAGCTCTCTCCACCCCGTCTGGCTGGGGGGAGGTGAGGGAGTGTAGGGATCCCGCAGCCGGGAAGCAGCTCCAGGCTGCAAGGATTTCCCAGCTCAGGAATGGGACTGTTGCGTCCCACAGCCTCCTTCCCTGCAATCCAATCGCCTCCTTCCCTGCCTTTTTTATTTGCTTGCTGTCCAGAATTGACAGCAGAACAGAAAAGTGGAAAAAACGTTAGACTTTCAACGCTTTCTAAGGATACAGGGTCTTCAGCGTGACACTAATTCCTTAGTGAACCATTGATTCAACAGGACTGGCTTCCCACCTTGTCACCCTCTGTCCCTGCCTTTCTTCCCTTGTTGTCTTCTTTGCTGTGCCTGATTAATCTAACAACTGTCCACGGTTCCCGATCTGTGAAATCAGCTTTTCCAACAGAGGCTTTAAATAGTGTACAGTGTTTCCACACACCTGAAGCAGAACATGGATGGGTCTCCATGCACATTCTTCAGAGCTGGACATCATGCCCTTACTTAATTCCTCTTAATTCTAATCTAATCGAAATT
Organism: Tinamus guttatus; assembly: GCF_000705375.1. Next base: position 10,560 of record NW_010581358.1, read on the forward strand.
ATAATCTTAATTCATTTTTCTGCAAACACATTGCATTAGCTTTACTGAAACACAAACAGGAATCTCCCGTTTGGGATGTAGGCGGCGGACAGACCCACGTGCTTTGTTCCAGGAAGGCACATCCTTGTCCTGTCAGGTTTGGATTTCCAAAGCCATTGCTATTCCTCTGCATCAGGAAGTCCACAGAGCCATAAACATGAACCACCCCGCCGAAAGCTTACTGGAAATTGAAACATGACCTAGCAATTGAGGTGAGCTGTGGTGAGCTCATTCCCATCTTTCCTAATTTTTATTTTTAGACCTACTGCGCTGTGTTTTATTTTGGCTTTTTTTGGTTTGCTTTTGTTGTTTGTTTGCTTGCTTTTGTTTGTTTGCTTGTTTGTTTTTTGAGTTACTAGAGATATGTTCTCCCTCAAAGTATAAATAGAATGAATGTGGCCCTATCAGGAGGAGCATTCACTTTTTCAAGTGGGATGCATCATCATAAATGAACAAGTATCCAGTTTCCTAGAATGAGAACCTGCTTGTAAACAGCGTCCCTGGGTTTTTGAGACCTGAAATGTAATATTTCGTCCTGAAATCACATCTTCCTCTAGATATGGGATCCTCTGATAAAAACGAGGCAAAAGCTCTTTGTAAGAAAATGATGTGGTAGAAAATGATGTTCGTAAATGGGGTGTCTTTTACCTAGCCTATTGCAAAGGAAGCACTAGTGAGCAGAAATCAGTGGAAAAGAAGAATTTTCCTTCCAGAAAATACACGCATGCAAAGAGGTGGCAATTTTGTGTCTCTTTTCCAGTCACTGCCTGTAAGTCTTGGTTGGATTTTCAGTTTTCATTGAGTGTGTGCTTCTGCACAGCACTGGCTTCTGCGGGTCATTCGAACCCGCTAGGAGTTGCTAATTGAGCTCATTGACATGGAAATGGGAAGGATAATGAGGAGCCTTCAAGTACAGGAGGATCACGATAAACAAAAATCACTAGGGAAACCTGCTTCAAGTGTGAAAACTGAGGGAGGTGATCTGCTTCGGACAGGTATGTCACATAATGTCCAAGTGTCCCAGTCCTCGCTGGGGAACAAGACCCCAGTGGTGCTAATGTTATACAAACATGGCCAAAAAGTGCTTTGGGGAGTTTATAATCCCTGCTAGTCAGGGCAAATTTTATCTGCTAACTCTTTGCAGACATTAGAGGAGAAGAGTCTCTTCTAACAAGACTTATAACTTCCAGATTCATTTTCACATGGTGCTTTTAGTGACTATTTTCACTGGCTTTAAAAAGGTGAATCTATTGGATAGTCTCCACATGAAATCTAAATGCTTTGGCATCTTTCATGTCTGCTTTAAGTCCAGATCATGTCATTTTGTATTGCTCTTAAGTTTTCATGGACAATAGGAGTATTTATGCAAAAATAAAAATGGATTTCTGTCTGATGATTGCATGGGAAATACAGTGCTAGCACATCTGTGACTGTTTAACGTTTACTACAATATTAGTTAAGCAGAGACAAATGGAAGATTCTTGGGTAAGAAAACATCACTGGAAGCACAAAACAATATTTTTCAGCAGGGCTCAAATTAGCTTCTTACATAGCCCTCATTAATTAGGAGCCAAAAATAATCTTGTTGAGTCGTATTTCAACACAATTTGGAGCAGCCTGGTTTCACTCCTAAAGGCACACATGGTGGTGGTGACGACACGAGCACGCAGTGATGGTAATATTGCCGGCGCTTCGACTGTCTGCAGCGTCTCCTGCTTGTTTCAGGAGATGGATGTGACTCCTTTGGCTGTCGTGGTGCTAATTCACCCCTTGATCTAACAGGAATGGAAGGAGCACCCACCTGAATTCTTCTTAGGCTGAGATCAGTGAGAATTTATAACCTCCTTTCAGTGGTTTTTGCATCCCTGTAAGGTTTAAGAATGTCCTACAGCTTTGGTTTACCCGTGGGTATTCTGAATCATGCTTGTTGTTCTCTTCTATCTTTTCTTCCCAAATCCTACTTTTTCGACCCTTGGTTGGAAATGGTCTTTTAAAGTTCTCCTGACTTTCCTCACGTCACTGGATCGCTCTCCAGATTAGCTGCTCCCACGGGTTAAATTAATTTCCTCCACGGCACAAACCGGCAGGGGGGCTACACCCGTATGCTGGGGAGCACAGGCTGGCCCTGCACCCGCTCTCCTGCTAGAGAGACAACATGAATCCGTGCAGAAAGGACTGAGCCAGGTCACTTGTTATGCTTTTAGCAACCCTACAAGAAAGGCTTAATTATCTATCCCTAAAATTATCACTTGCAGGGACAAGAACCATAAAGACAATAGGTCAGGATCCCTCCCTGACACAGGGAGACCATTAAATGCTTCCTGCAGTTCCCAAATATTTTGCAAGAACTCCTGTTGCGAGCTGAAAAATTCTGAATCATCAGAATTTTGAGCCTGTGGTTTTTGCTAGGTCAGAGCAAAATTCATTTCAGCGCTGTGGAGGATCTGCTGTGGCAGGCACGGCGCTTCATTCACTCTTTAAGTGCAGCAGCTCCGAAAGCCTCATCCAGGAATCTGGAACGTTGCTCTCTGAATGGAATTCATTCCTTGTGCTGCTTAACTGTGACTTAAGTGGTACATAAATCTGTGCCGGCTCTCAGTGTGGGAGTGAATTTCATCCTGCATGAACGGTGCCTAATTGGGAAGGCACTAATTACACCTTTGGCACTCTGCTTGGAAACTCCTTGCCTTTCTCCCTGCCCTTTCTTTCCCATAGCTATCTGCTGATTGGGTTGTTTCATCTCCCAGAACCCTTGTAGTTTGCTAATAACGAGAATTTTGTACCGTAGTGCTCATCCTGCAGTCGTGCTGGCAGAACTGTCAACTCCAGGCACTTAAAACTCATTGAGTCAGTCCCTGCAAAATCAGGGAAACAGCTTGGGGGAGGGAGGGAAGAGGTTTTCTTTCCAAATACAGAGGTTCTTTCAGGGTGTTGAGTTCCTTTGGGTTTTGAATTCTGCAAGAAAGTGTTTACACCAGATATGAAGTGATTTAAGAAAGAAAACTCAGACTAACACACTGGAAGCTCAAGAAAAATGGAAGCTCTCATGACACTTGTGATAGTGCAAATTGGCACGTGTGCATGTTGCAGACCCTTGTTCGCAGGAGCAAGTTTTGGAAGAGTTATGCCAGCTTAAAACAGCTGAAAACATGCTCTTAACCACATTTTAAGAGGTTAGGTGGAGATTTTCAGAGATGCCCAAATCCTGTTTAGGTGACCCAAATCCTCGGAAAATCCCAGTGGAGCTGGCCTTGCCAGAGGTTTTCTGAGACACATCCGGGAAGCTGCTGAGCAGCTCTGGGAGGCCCAGCTGGAGCTGCAGGATCACTGTGTCGTGGGTGCTGTTGAACACGGCCGTGGGACCTAGTGTGGGGTGCGAAGGTGGTGTTGGCAGCTCTGGAGAGAGGTGCTATTTTAGGCCAGGTTGGAACCATCTTGTCTCAACGAGGGATGTTCCATCTCCCCAGTCAATGAGTGCCCTGTCCAAAGGAAATCAACCTCCAACCAAGTGCTTGTGTCACATCTTTTCCAGCCTCCAGAGGTTAAGCAGACCGTCGGGACTGCTGTGGGAAGCGGGGCCTCCTCCAGCTCACAGCCCAGTGCTCCTTATGCTGAAGGCGCTGGGAGAAGCCAAGAAGAGCCCATCAGCCCCTGGCTTGGCTACGCTCTGATCAATCCAGCTTCAAGGAGAGCAATCCCTCCGCTTCTCCACCGTGTGCCACAGCTGGCTGCAAACAGCATGGAGAGCCCTGGATCTTGCAGAGAGGAGAGAGCTCCGGAGGGCCCCTGCGTGGGGTTGGTGGGACAAAAGGAGACAGGATTGCGGGAGGTCTGGTCTGGAGAAGGGGCTGCTCTGAGGAGCCTGGCACTGCATGGGGACTTGTTCATCCAGGGGGTGACAGATCATTCCATCGGGAGCCAGAACTGCCCTTCCCAATTGCCTGGGGGGACTTAGCCGGGCTCACTATCTTCTGCAAACCTCCTCATGTTAGGCATGGGCAAAGGAAGGAAAAAAGACACCTGTCAAGTACAGTTTCTTTTTTTTTTCTCTCAATTTGTTGTATTTTGCCCAAAATCCCACCTGATGCTGGTGAAGGGGGTAAAGGTTTTAGTTCAAACGAACCTCTCGAACTGGCCCTTTGGGAAAGGCATGAGTCATGCTGCTAGAAAGTGGGCTGCTGACAAAACCCAATTCCAGTGGCTGTTTTCATTCAGTCATTACAAAATGCAACAATAATTTAGCTTTTCAGTAACGGGACTTTTATTTCTTTTAATGGAGGAACAGCAGTTAGCCCAGGCTGTTAGCATAACTCACATCTCCCTTCAAGCCCAGCAACAGATTTGAAGTCCTCCCTTTTTTCCACAGCAGTCTTAAAAATACTAAAGCAAAGTTAAATAACAGTGATATCACCAGCAGCAGCATGAGGTGAACTTGGCCGCAGACCCTAGTGTTTGAGTGCAATTGCTTTTATTCTCTCGCAGTGGATATGGCAGATCGCACCAAGGCTTGTTTGGTTTTAGGCAGGCCTGGTCCAAATCCAGAAATAAATGCTAGTGCTGGGTTGAGCTTGGCGTGCAGCGAGGAAGTTGAACGCACTGAGCAAGCAAACAGCTATTTGTGATGATGATTATGGGGCAGTGCGTAACGGGCTGAAACGGAGAGTCACAAAGGGCTGAGCGGAGCCGAGAGCACGCGCAGGGCGAGTATTTTGGCTCCGCTCTGCACTGCATCCCGTTTCCTTCTTACCCCTTCCACCCAGCCTTACATGGAGCCAAGGAGCGCGCACAGGTCTTTGCTGCCAGTTTTTTTTTTCCTTTTTTTTCTTTTCTGTTGGTAACTTGGTGTTTTGCCTGCAGTCTCCAAAGCTGTCGCTTTCATTTGTTTTTCAGGCCTGCCCAGGAGTGCTCACTGCCTGCCTTATACCTTCCTGCTTCTGCGGAACAACGTGGGTCTTCTGCCTGCTTCACACTTGCTTTTCCCTCCTCTTCTGCCCACTTCTTCCTGGTACTCCAGGAAAGTGAGGTCTTTTGGCCAGCAAGATGTTTCTTGGTTTCCAATGGATTCATTTTCACTTAGTTGTTTCCGTGACCCAGCAGTACAGTGTCACTTCTCCAGTGGGACCTTCCCAACTATTTCTCTTCTGTGGGTGGAAATCCATCCTGGAGAAAGTCTCCGAATAAGGCCAAAAGGCTATTTCTGGCTCCTTCAGACCTTCTTCGAAGATGCTCTGTGCATCACTTCTAGCAAGAAATTTTAGCAAACTGGGGCTGAAGCTTCACTCTTCGCTACAAAAGACTTTGGTCCTACCTGGTAGCCTCTCTTGTCTCTGAAGCTTTGTGAGCGCCCGGTCTCCATGCTAAGCTACTTTCTAGCCTCTCTTGGGTACACAGACAATTGTACCAAACTCAACTAAGGCAAAAACCAGGCTTTGGTGAAGCAAAAGGGCCTCCAAAGCCAATTTGTTTCAGCATTTTCTTTGGTTTCAAGCTGCATCTCATGGCAAATGACTTTCTGATACTAACCTAGATAATTTCTGCCCTGTACTTAATCCTTTGAATTAATTCCTTACTTCCAAATGTTGATTATAGTGAGCTAGACCTTTTATTTTGCTGGCACACAAAACCAGTAATAGTCTGCATCTGTTTTTTGATTATAGTTCTAGTTCTGGTTTTTGGGTTGCTTTGCAACTTGGACTGGCTTGGAGTTCATATTTTTAGTCTGTGTTCAGCTCAATATCCATGAAAAAAATGCAGATTTAGAGCTGATGCTCTCCAACATTGACCAGCTATTTCTTTCACCTTTCTGACAGTCTGTGGCACTTGCAGCATTCCTCATTCTGGAAATGAGGAATTACTGCAGCAATGATAAATATACTTTGTTTGCCTGGGCCATTTTATATAATTCTTTCTGACATCCGTATTGATCTAATACCGCGAAAGCTTTCTCGCTTACAGCATTTAGCCACAGGTCTATGCCTGACTGCCTTAAATGTGCTGCAAGAGGGTTTCCTCTGGGACAGCATGAGTGAAAACAGGTCAAGATGCCTGGACCGAGGAGCTGTGGCCACGCTGCAGGGATCAGTCTCGCCGGTTGGAAACACCTCCATGCTGCCTTTGAGCTTCAAGACGTTTTTCAGGCACGTTGTCCATCACAGCTGCTGCCAGGCTGTGCCAAAGGCAAAGTGCTCAGGGAGGATTAGGGATGTGCACAGCCCCAGGAGGAGCTCCGGGGAGGCTGGTGATTCAGACACGTCTCTTCTCTTGCAAAATCCTCCTCGAAGTTCGCAAGCGCCTTGCTGGTGTGTGGGGCGGGATGGGTCCCAGCTTAACCTTCACTTTCTCATCCTCTCCTCTCCTCCAAAGGCCAAGGAGCAGCAGACGGGCAGGCGCTGGGGAGTGTCCCAGGCAGAAAATGAAATCCCCAGCGTGGCAACACTGCGGGGTTGCAATCCAGATTGTTGGTCTGAACATCTCATTCGTGTTCTTCAAAGCAGCAGCATCTGGGCCCTGTAGCAAGTCGATTGAAGGACCTTATGAACTCGATTGCTGTTAGCATTTCCCTTTCGTAGATATGGAAACAGGGAGAAAGCGGGTTTCAAAGGAGAGACAACCCTGAGCTGACAACCCTGATACAGCCTGGGGAGGAAAGCTGCCAGGCTGGCACCGCCAAAAGAGCTGGGCATAATTCCTGAGTGAGGTAGGAAGTTTTGCAAAGATGCATCATATTTTGCGGTCACATACTAAAAACAAATGTCCCAAAGCTCCTGATGATGCATCTGCTGTTTGCGCTCCCCGAATGTGTCCCAAGCCAGCCATGTTTATTGGAGACACATTTTTCCTGAGCTGGGTCACGCAGAAATTGAAACAAACATTACTTAAATACGTCTCATCAGATCAAGGTATTAATCTGCCTCCAATTGTTTAAACCCAGTTGCTGTCTACTGGGCCACTGAAGGATTTATAGGGGCAGGTAGAAGCTTTAGAGTCTGGAGCTATACATTGCTTCTGCTTTTCATTATACTCTGTAGATTTATACTCAGTGTGGAAAGAGGTCATAACTTACTTTCCAGGAACAGCATTCATACTTTCCATACAGTGCTTTAGTACATAATTCAGATTACGTCCACATCAAATAAAGGGAGGTTTATGACAGTATGTTTCTTCAATTAATTTATAATAAAAAATGTCATGTGAATATTGAAAATAAGTGCTACACATGGCCTTTACCTAACACGTCCTTCTCACTGTTTTCAGGTGCTGTTTCAGAGATGGGCAGGGACGTGGGAAGGGGAAACTATAAAGGAGCTCTTGAGGTCTCCCATCTCTGGAGAACATTTTGTGCAGTGCCTTCTGAAACACAGCCTCTGAAAGTTACTCTTTTTTTCCTCTGGCAAATAGAACAGCCTGGGACGTTTCTTACATGGAAAGCCATGAAGGAGAAAAAAGAAACGGGAGGAAGGAAATGTACTTTTGATGGGAATTGCTTATACAAGACGGCAACTTCTGTGCGAAAGAAATATTTAAGACAAATTCTAAGTGTCGCAGGAAAATCAGTAGTGTTTCCCGATGTTGCTGCAAGGCAACTGCATGTGCTCGTGTTTGAGCAGCTCGGCCATCCCCGTCGGGACGGCGCCACGTGTGTGTCACTCCACTGTGTTCGAGACGTAAGGGTCTGGCTTCAAGACACTTGTGAGCCCGAGCTGCACCGAAAGACATTTCAATTCAGGCTTCTCCGTGGCTGCAGAACATGCCGCTTAGGCCTCCTGTAGGCATATAGGGTCTGCTATAAACACTGCATTTTCAGCTGTGGCTGAAAGCCTCCGATCCCCATCCCGCGAGGCTCAGTTAAAGCCTCACCTTTTGCAGCAGTGCTGCTATTTGATTAACCTCAGCCGGCACCTCAGCAAAGGCAGCCCGTGCTCTGCCTCTCCCGAGCCCACTCTGGGCACCCCTGCGAGCAGCCCTTAAATACCTCGGTATCCTCGGCCGCGCCAGCGGGAAGGCTTCTGCGAACGAGCCGCACGACAGGGCCATAAATCACACGGGGGGGAGAGCAAATCCTGGCAGCAGATCACAGCTGCTGGAGAGATGAGAGCTATGGTAGACACATGAGCAGAGAAGGAAAGGGAGGCTAATATTTAAGAGGAGAGCAGAGATTTCACTACTAGATTCTGTTCAGTTGAAACTAGCCCATTTCTGACCCTGCTTTCTTTGAGAGCAGGTTTGCTCTCCTAATTTCTGCCTAATGGGTTTCTTTCTGTCTAACCTCTCACGGAAGGATTGGTACTCTAAGACCATTAGAATCTTTGCTTCCTTTATAGAAAGGCCAAGATGAAAACCATAATATGTAGTTCATTTTTAAGGAGGTCAGAAGAATCCCACAAAAACGTATATGCTGTCCATGCCGATCTCCAAGCCCATGGACGACCTCCATATGCTTAAAATAGTGTGTCTGCCTTCACGGGATCTATGTGTGCTACTCCTTACAGCCATGGTTTCTCATGCACAGTCTAAGCATTACTGCTGTGAAAAATTCCCCTTTTTTAACTTTTGAAATTTCCTAAGCAAAATCTCTTACAAACGTTTTTCAAAACTGTAACTTTAAGGCATGTTGGGAGAAACATCAAACAGTTCCAAATCTGCACATAGAACCTCTGCGCTCAGATGAGGTAATTCACAAGATGGTTTCCATTTGGCCTTTGGAAAACCAACTATTTTGTATATAAATGTCAGCGCTAATGCAAACACCAACATGAGTAGGAAGGAAGAGCCATAGTGCTGCAGGGGTTATGGTCTAGGTGCGCTGATGAGGCTCTCCCTATCACTAAGATACTAAGGTAAATAAATAAGCCATCTGCTTATTTACGATTGCTACATACATGATGGCACTTTTTAAGGGTGGAAGGATATGCCAGCATGTCCCAGACACGTGTTACTGCCCGGCTAGTGGTGCCCACACTTGGCAAAGCCTCCGTATCAAGGAGGTCAAGGTGGATCTCCTGCAGGGACTGTGTCGCTGTGCGCGTGCCGAGCCGTGATCGCGCAGTGCACGGCCCAGCGCGCTCGTGTTTGCAAACGTAGCCCTGGCAGGTCAGGCGTTCACAGGGGGATTTGCCTCCAGGAATGGAAAGGTTTCCCCACGTGCTTTGCCTTGTTGGAAGAGGATAGTTCATTTACAAAATGAAGGTCTGCGCGTGGGTTTTGAATCAAGCCTGGCTTGAGGTGGGGTTGGTTGGAGATTTTTAAATTTAGATTCACATGTGAATGTGCATTCATAGGTCCACCAGGTACTTACCTCATGTAAAACCGAGTGATCAAATTATATAACGTTTGTTGAGGAGGAACCCGAAGACACAACCTTGTTAAGGAGTTGCTGGAAGAGGCAACATTAGGGACAGCATCCCAAGTATGTGGGCAATGCCTTCCCCAAAGCAGCCGGTTTGGCAGGGAAAATGCTCCGTGACCGCCTGTGCCTGCACGGAAGCAGCTCAGGAGCAGCTTTCAATCCCTTCCTCCCTGTTGCAGGGGGGTCTGAGTAGGGTTCCTGCAAAGGAGCAGTGAGGCTACAACAGGGCACTGCAGCAGCACGAGCTTGCAGTGAAGTGCACAGTCACCCTGGACCCCCCTGCGGTACTGCAGGGTGTGCTGAGCAGGATGAATACTTCTGGTTTTAAATATTCCACAGAGAACATTTTTTTTATGTCTCTCCTCTTCCAGATTTCTACAGCTATGTTTGCATCTAATAAAATCCAGATGCTCCTCAAAATAATGTCGCTGCTATATTGGATTGCAAAACTTACTTTCAAATTAAGACTGAGCATTTTTCAGCAATTACCTTCTGCTGCTGTAGTAGATAAAAAGCAGGAAGTAGGAGATTTTAAAATTTTCACCAAAATGCAGGTGAAGTGAGTTTATTTGTAGCAGATCACAGCGATATTATTGGAGACAACTCGGTGATGCTTTTGTACACTGCTCATATCTGATGTTTGTAGATGGCTACATCTTGAAGAAATTGTTTCCTGAGAACAAGTCTGTCCTAGCAGAGCGTATCCTTACCTGTGTGCAACTGTGCGACCCTGTAGGGTGTCAAGATGAGGAATGGGAGGAATGGGAGGGATTAGAATAACAATGTCAGTGTGGAAATTTAGAGGTGTATTTCCAAAGGAAGACATTTTTGATACTCTATCAAGGAAAGCTCTGAGATGTCACTGTGACAGAGTGCAGCACTTAGACCAGCCTGACAAAAAGAGAATTTGGAGTAGGTCTCCTGAATGTAGTAACGAGCGCTTTTTAATGCTGGTACTACAGCCCGTTTTCACTTTGTTTAAAAGGGCAAAAGCCTTTACTTGCAAACCCTGTCCTCATGCCTTGACTTCTTGTGCATTTGGTGTTATCTGTGCTCCCCAATTCTGGCCTTTTACTTGAGCCTCAGACCCAGCGTCCCCTTTTCTGGCGTAGCCAGTCTCCAACCCCACTGCATTACTGAGGAATAGGTTTGGTTTTGTTCCTTTTTTAAAGATCTGGAAGGGTGTAATTGTAAGAAGGGCTCCCGCTGCATTATAAAGGAATTCACAGGTGGCCCAGACACCTTTGCAGTCCTGTTTCCCTTTCTGGAAAAAAAAGTCTCTCAAATAATCCCTGCCTGCTTTTCCCCAGGGTTTCCTCAGGTCAGACGCGGCATGGAGCAGCATGACGCTACTTGTGCTTGTCTTTCATTCTCAGATTCTTTTACTTTAGCCTCAGAAAATTTTGGGATCTACCTCCCTCTAAAAGATGGAAAGTTTCCTGTGGAGAAAATTGGTTTTCAAGTTCATCTTTGTAAAGGGGAAATTCTGTATTTTGATCAAACTAACTTATGACTTATATTAAGAAAAAAAAAAAAAGAGAGAGAGAGAAGTATTTCAGCCAGTGTCTTGGCAAATTTTAATACTAACTGGAAAAATAAACTAGGTTGGGGGTCTACAAAAGTTCCTCGTGACCCTGACTTGGTGAACAATAGCGAGGAAATTCAGGAAAGAAATGTTAGTGCAGAAACATGTGATTGCTTCCTGCAAAGGATATTACATAGCCATAAAATGACTGTCTGGTTTGGGTGTCGTAGGTGGAAATGGCACAAGGGATAATAAATGAAGAAAAGGGTGGGGGGATCTCAGATCTGCAGGTCCTGCTGCCCATCTTTTAGCCTGCTCCACGCTGTGCTCACACACAGCGGGCTAGTTTGTGTTTAAGATCCTGCTGTATGGAAGATAAGGAACATTTGGTGCCTCTAGTGTATTTAGATTTATGAAAAGTTTATTCTGCAAACAAGCACAGAAGACGAATTGAGTCTTCAAAATAACTCACTGTGTTTCCAAAAGGAAAAAAAAAAAAGCTATTTTTCAAAAACTGTCATCTTTGCCTACAGTGAAGCACAGGCTGGGCTTCGCTGTTGAAATGCTTGTATGTAGAGTGGACAGGAATCACAGCTGGTGTTTCACACCGTTCTCATTTCGTACCGCTACCGCGTACGCAGCTGAAGAGCACCTGCGAGTACACCTGACCTACAGTGTGATGGGCAGGTACTTTGCTGGGCCACAGCAAAGAGAACTCAAACCAGAGGATCTGCTGCTCATCGTCTTTCAACTCTGCCTTGAAGATGTCAGGATCCCAAGTATGAAACGCAGGCGGCTTTGAAGTCAGCAGCAAAACCCCATCTGTTCTCAGAAGTTCAAGACTTCTGCTATTATCTAATCTGATTGCAGAGAGAAATTAGATGTAGGCTTGTGATGGCTGGAATATAAAGTGGGAGTTTTCAAAAAATTGCAAGCTCCAACTTTACAGTCTGAATATACTGGAGATCTTCACTGTTCAGCAAATACGGCCTGACCTTGACTCTAGCAGCTCTGGCGAAAGAGGCAGCTTGGGAAGCTCTTGGCAGGGCTGCCCCTTCTTGAAGCAGAAAGCTTTTCTTAAGCCACCTTAGCTGAAAACTATACAAATATAACTCTATCTCCGGGCAATCTCTACTTGTCTTTATCAGATGTCATGTTATTGTTTGTAGACCCAGTGCCGAGATCACTCGGACAGATCTGACACTGTCCTTGAAATTCCTGGAAGTTCTGATGACTTCAGGACACAGACATGTCCTAATTAGGTTCTGTTTGCTCTTGACATCTGCACCAGGGAATAACAGTTTAACGGGGTAAGTGGAATTTTTACTCTAAAATCAATCCCTAAAGAAAGAGCATTCAGGACTGAAGAAATTCTGAACATAATCTTATTTAAAGCAATCCTTATCCTGCCTTATCTCTTCTTTCTCTTGATATTGAAAAGAGACCAAACAAGCTCCTTATTCAAAGTCTTTATAAGCAAGTTACTGATAATGTGCAGCAGCAAACGAGACGTGGAAACTGGATTATGTGGCGGATGTTTCCTTTTTTCCATGCATTCTTACTACTCACTGTGGCTGCAGCACCCCAAGAAAAACGCAAAGTTTGTATACAGAGCAGCAGACGGCGCAGCCTTCAACAAGAATCCCTTTCTTTCTGGGGAACTGTATAAAACCAGCAAATTTGCCCCAAATGCAAATGCAAACTGCAGCTTACGTGCCTCACATACGTGTGCGTGTGTGTGCGTGTGTTTTGAAAACAAACTGAAGTGAATCATCTCGGAAGTGCCTCGGAGACTCATGCTGTTGGCAGGTCCCGGAATAGCAGCCTCACGGAAAAATCCTTTGCCAGCAGGCAGGTAGAGAAGGCAATTGTTTGCTCCTTGCATGAATCAGAGGGCTTTTTTATTTTCCCCTTCCTTCAATTTATATTCTTAGCCAGCTGTTTCTGCACTTCTGGCTGGATGCTGAGGATTGACGTGGTTCTTCCATAAACAAACAGTGTCCAGCATCCATCCGATAGTCTCGCTGCTCTAATCACACTCTGTATTGCAGTCCGTGAAGAGGGGGGATCACTTGAGAGATAATCAGTGAGGGAACTATTTGCGCTCACAAAAACTGATGCAAAACTGTTCTCCAGGATAAAGACCCCCTTTCCAGCGCCCATCAACACCAGTGGCACTGAGCGGGCTATTCCTTTACAGGGAATTAGTACTGCAAAAGTCACGGCATGGCCGGGACCACTGCATACGATGGGTTGAGGACGGCTGCAAGGGAAATGCTCAGACTTTCTGGTAGAAAAACTGACTCAGAGCAGGTCTGGTGCTCACAAGGCATGAAGCTGCCGCCCTGTCTGCCCGGTTGCTGGCTTCCCTGGCGAGGGGGAAATCACAGGTTTTGTGCTGCCTTTGTGCTGACCTGCCTTGGATATGAGATCCTGCTCGCCCCTCATCCATCCCCTGGAGCCATGCCTGTCCTGCCTAGAGCTCCATCCTCCCCACGCCGCCTCCTAAATTTTCACATCCTGCTTTTCAAGTCTGTAGGATGCGCAGAAGGTTATGCTGAGTTCTGCTGAGTTCTGCAGTGCAGAAAAAAGCGGTCTCACTTCTGCAGTCAGCTGAAGGATTTGCAAGAGCTTAAGGTGACTGACAGCGTTTGGAGCCGCAGGGGAGGGCCAGCGGAGGCATTACAGCACACACAAAAACCCAGCAAATTAGCATAACTATTGCCCATCTTGCCTGCCCCTGTCCAGGTTTATTGGCGCTGGGAGCTGTAAAGGAGCGCGCGCAATCTCCCCCGGGTTACAAAACCCTGGGGCCGCTTTGGCAACCACACCTGCCCCATAGCAGATCCCCGCTGGCTTCAGGGCTGATGTGTCCCACTGTAGGTAGAGAGATAAACTTCCTCCGTGAGGTATCATGAGTCTAATTTCAAAGGCATCAAATTCTGTATAGAAATTAAATACGTGGACTTGCAAATTCTGGGTTGTTTACCCAGCGAATCTGTGCTTCGGCGCTCCTGAGCGTGCAAAACCCCTCCGGAGGGACTCTCTGGTCAGGCTGCTGTTGCCCTAATTAATTCCTCTGTGTAATGGCATTTACAAGCAAATAATTTGCCTCTCTCTGTTTTATTAAAACACATATTGTAAAGTGCTCAGCTAAAGAGGAAATGAAAATTTCCCTTCACACCCAAGACTTCTGGTCATGCAGATACCTTGACATTACAGCAGCCAGCAGGCCTGTAGGGAGGACAAAGCAGGCACAGACTCAGCGCTCCTGGAGTGCTTTTAATTCTTCAAAAGATTCATTATTTGATGAAAATGCTTATTCAAAGGAAATAATTACTCAAGGGACAGCAACCTGGGAGATCCGCGCACCATCCCTGCATCACAGCGTTTCCGAGAACGAGAGCGAAACAGTCACTTTTCTGGTTGAAACCACAAGTGCAATTATAGGTAGGCGAAATCACCATTGACACTGAGCCAGGGCTGTGGGTTACTCCCACTCTTGTGGCAAATGTGATGGGGTTTTTAATGATAAGATGTAGTCAGTGCTCTGGAGTGAGGTCTCCCTGGAGAGACTTTCCTTTGTGGGCCAAGCGTGCTTGGCCGTTGGGTGAACTTCTCAGTAAGAACCTGCGTGGCTCAAATGCTCTGGCCGAACAGTTTCTGATGGAAGATACTTTGTCCTCAAAGTCAGAACTTTGGATATGCTGTAAAAAATGTTCTCAAATCAGCCAGATGACCAGATACAGAATCATACTCAGAGAATTTCCTCATTAAAAATTTGCAGAGAAATCCACTTTCTCATTTAAATTAATTTCAAAATTAAAATTTAAAAGTTGGCATAGCAGTAAAACTTGGGTCAGATTGCTTCTGTTTTGCTCAATCTTGAAAAATACCGTTCCCATTTGATTTAGAATGAAAATAAATGCTTAAATTCCAGGACTTCTGAGGTGACTTGGATGCGAGCCCGCTCTGATCTGAAAGTCAGATTGTTGTTTTATTAGCTGAAGCCCGGGTCTGTGCCGAGCCTCACTGCTATGCAAGAAATTCAGATGAGTTGGGGCTAACCTTGCTTTTCACATGGGTTTGTCCCTGAAGTCTGTTAACTGCCTCTTCCGTGCTATAGTTCTAGGGAAACCCCCAAAGAAAAGCAACTGCTGGATCCCTCGAACCCTTTTATTGGAAATACCTATGTAGGGTTTCCCTGCGCCCAGTGCATTGCAAGGACGGTTGGACTTCTGTCCCGCTCCCTTGCAAAACCTGCCGTGTTCCCCGGCGAGGGAAGTGGCTGGGAATTTAGGCGCAGGCTGATTTGAAAAATAAGGATGGAATGTGCTCTGAGCTGGTGGTAACAGTGGTTTGGACCGAAGGGAAAGAAACTTTACCTCCGTAATCAGCCTGTGTTTGCTTAATTATCCCCAGGTATGTCTTGCATTCCCCAGCCCCCTCGGAGAATGTGAGGCTGGCTTGTTGCAAGCACTAGGAAGTCTGAAAGCTGAATTTCCCCGTAATTTCACACATTTCCGAGTTGCACACTCTCCCCCTGGTACACAGCTGCCTACAGGGTTTTGTTTGCTTTTCCTCCAGCGGTCCTGCCTTTCTTTGGCCTGTTTTCCATCTTCTCCTCTTCTGAGTCATTTGTTGACACATCTCTGTGTTGGCCCCGGTTGTTATAGTGGGACACTGTTGCTGAGTACAGGTACAAGGAGGAGGGTTATGTTGTTGCTCGGTGTGCGAATACCAGAATCGCCTTCACTTTGCTTCTTCAAAGCCAAGCAGTGTTCAGATGGCTCAACTGGTGTGAGTTCACTTTGCCGGACTATTCTGGTCTGCACCAGCTGGGCTCAATGGGGGTGACTGACACAGGGTGAATTCATTTTTCCTGTTTTCAGCCCGGACCTCCCTTCTCCAAAATGACCCTGTTCACCCCTGCCTGACCCCCACGGGAGCTGCCATGGCAGCCCTCAAAGGCTCCTTTCAGACGCGGCCGATTGCCCAACGAGCAGCACCACGGCGTGACGCAGTCCTTGGCCAGCCCGCTGTTAACATCCTCTGGGGAGAGGGCGACGTGCGTATCCTATAGCATCCTGGGCTTCTTAATGAAAATCATTTTAAATTAGCAACAGTCCTTAAATGAAAGAAATCTATTCTCTTCTCTGTACTCTTTGAACAGGGCGCAAAGCACAAGGGTTCTGACTCCCTGCTAAAGGTGGGTGAATGTGTGTTGGTTTTTTAAAGAGCAACCGTGAACATTTGTCCAGCCCAAAACCAGGAGTGGTTTTGCTCTCACAGGTTTTATGATCCCTTTCCTTTGTTTTCTACAAACATCTGTCCAACAGAATGTTTTTTTATATCATCACATTCATGGAAAAGGACATGTCTCAAATATGGAAAGGAAAAAGCGTAACGCCCCCGATAGCATTTGTACGGCTGTTTTGGAAGTTTTTGGTGGGTGTTGGAGTGTTTTAATCATTCAGCAAAAACAATGCCATGTAATTTAGCAGTTCAGAGGCCATTTAAACAGCCTACTCACTATTCTGAGACTGGAAACCATTCAGCTACTCTCCATCACCCAAGGTCTACTTAATTCTCCCAATATTGGCTGTATGAAGTTGGGTGGTTTCATTAATGTTGTTTATAAATGCAGCCCTTGCTGAATAGCTCACAAAGCAACTCGCATTCCGAAATGCTGTCATACAACAACTCGTTTTCCCTTTGGTCTCTTTTCATAGCATGATGTGAAATGCTTTACCATCACTTTTTACAAAGCCCAATTAAAAAAAAAAAGAAAAAAGGGAAGTTTATTAGAGAGGAAGTGATTCAGAAACAGAGGGAAGAATTCCAAAAAGATAGACCCACACGAGTGAAATAACAGTCCTCCAAGGGGGTGAATTAGGCAGAGCAGAAATATAAATTAATCAGATGAGTCTTGGGGGACTAAGTTAACATGAGGTCAGAGAGGTAGGATGAGATGAGCACATTCGGGATCTTTAAAATCCAGGGAGTGACTCCTAATTGGCTTAAGCCTTGGCTGAGTGGTGAGGATCACAAACCCAGGAGCGTGCCAGAAAACTGGGGAGATTTACTCCTGCTTCTTGAGCAAGAAGTGCCATGGATTTGGGAACCACATCAGTCTTTGAGAGCAAGATTTGGGGAATTTGTCTGCTTTTAAGCTGTCTTTTAGAAAGCAGAAATACTTTCAAAAGGCAAGGTTAAGATAAGCACTAACTGAACACTTTCCATTGGCACAGATCGGCAGAATTGCTGGAAGGAAAAATAAGCTAGGCAAGGAATAATATCTTGTTTTCCAAACAGATAGAGGATGTAAAACAGAGCTTAATTACATAACTAGCGATCAACAGAAGCAAAAAAATACATATTTTTTTTAAGAATATGGTGACCAGAGAAAAGACTGCATTTATCATTCACTAGACTGAGACATCATTGGGATGTGGGCAGTATTAGCAGCAAAGAGGAGAAAGGGGGAGAGATTCTTAGCGTTTTTTTTTTTTTTTTTGCAGACCAATGGGCGGTGAGTGCATCTCACAAGTATCTCTTTAGCAATATGAATCTAACATATAAAGCACTGCAGTATTTCTTTTTTAATTAAGTAATAGAGAGAAGCATCTGTTTCTGTAGTATGTATGTACTTAATGCATTAAATAAGTGGTCATGCTCCTTGAAAAGGAGCCGTTTTCTCTGTTTCCCTCTTCATATCGTAACACACAACCTTCCAGACTATCTAGCCCTACTCTAGTCCTAAAACATAACCCATTTCCCCTCTGAGGTTCTCTGTGATAAATTCTGCTTGGGGCTCTAGGCTTGCTTTGAGCTTTGCCACCCTACAAAGCTTCCTTTATAAAAGGAAGACATATTCCCCCAGACGAGGTGCTTAGTTTACAAACTGTGGGATCATTTCAGCTGCATTGCCTACGTTTTCCCAGGAGATCATATTCCCCCCACCTCAACTCAACCTTGCTCGGTAGCAAAGCAGCTCTCCCTGCTTGCTGAATCTGTAAAACTCTCTGGGGTGTCTTCTGACTTGTGGCCTTCCAGTCTGGGAGGTTCTTTTGCTCTGCCTGCAAACCTTTTGCAGGGTTTTTTAACCATGGAAGTTGAAACCTGGGAGGTTCTTTTGCTCTGCCGTCTAACAGGGTTTTTTAACCATGGAAGTTGAAATTGGCTTAGCAATCATGAGGTTTTTGAACACAGTAAATCCTGTTCTTCCATCCTACCAGGTGTTTTTTCGTGATGCCCTTCAAAATGTCACCTTATACTCAAGCTTTTTGACTTAATGGAACAACTGTGCAGGGCATAAACTTACCAAGTGCTCTAAGTGAGCCTGGAAATGTTATACAAGTGCAGAATCTGGTCCTCGGGGAAAATAACTAAAATTAAAAAAATAAAAAAAAATGCCAAGACTTGGTGACACTGCTTTATGTGGCCACTGGGTTCTCTGTTTTGCTGGTGTAGGCTATCTAGGAGAAGGGTGAATGCAGAGCTCCAGAGTATATTTGTCTGACCAGGGCCTGTGATTTTTTTAATTACAACTGACAGAAATGTCTAATTCCAAGATATATGTCAAGGTAGGGGTGTGAGGCTACTAAAGTAATAAATCCCACAGCACAAAAAAGGCAGGGTCAGGGTGGAGAGGAAGCACGTGAGCTCTCGGTGGCTGTGCGGAAATAAAGATGACCCAGAAAACATCATTTCTTTGCAATTTCATTTGGTGCAATGTGTCAGCTGCTGCAATCAGCATAAGGGAAGTGATGCTGAAGGGGCCATTTTACATCGCACCAAAAGACTGGCCCAAGTTGCAGGAGCAGGGCATGCTGCTTAAAGAGTGACGTTCAGGGGCACATGGGGAACCAATAGAGCCATTAGGGGTGCATTTTCCTGGATTTTCCACCTCTTCCTAGAGTTCACGCGTTGCTTTTCTTGGAGGAAGTAGAGGAGAATGCGGCTGGATGGCTCTTTGCCTTTGCAAATGAGGGATGCCAGTTCCCAAGCAACAATTTAATTTGGCCACTGCCTTCCTGTACCTGAGTAATAACTAGAATCCCATTAAAAATGGGCTGAAAGAGAAATGAGAGAAGCGTTGCTGTTTCTAAAGGGCCGTATTAAAAATAAATAAATATGCCACATTCAAAACAAACAGGATGGTTTAGTGAACATGAAATTGAAGGGGATTAGGAGCACCACTTGAAGCAATAAGTCCCTTTCTGTTGTGCTCCTGGGCCTGTCAGGGGGCCAGGAAAGGCACCTGGAAATTTCCCGGCAAAGCAGAGCTTTGATGGAAAATGCCACTTTTCTGTCAAGGCCACAATGATCATTTTGGTGCCTGCAGGGCAGGCAGCGGGACAGGGATTCATTCCCCATCCCTGGGTGCAAACAGGGATGTCACGGGAAGCAAACGAGTCTCCGTGTCCTGTGGCTACCAAGGCCACCTGGGCAGCAAGGCCGCAATCGCAGCCCAGGCGGCGGCAGCTGGGAGCCAGCACGGCCCGGCCCGGAGCTGCAGAGCAGCTGATGCTCGTCAGCACAACGGGCTCATTAAAGGGGGATGAAGCCCCAGGGAAGGATTGGGAGATCATAGGCAGATTCCTTGGTGGGCAACTTGCTATTGTTGCTGGGGCCCCTTTAGCTGCTTCCAGGCATGTTTGGGGTGATGCCTCATAAGGGCTCCTGTGAGATCTGTGGAGATGTTTGAGTGTGGGGGCCTGCAGCAGCTTCTGGCTTGCTACAGCTCAAAAAGGAATTGTTGTGCTGTCTTTCTACTTCATTTCTCAGTACTTTACTCTGCTGAAGCTTCCTCCAAGCTCAAAAAGTTGCAAAGGACAGAGCTGTCCTTTTGTTTGTTTGTTTGAAGGAGAAATGCCCTGTTAGAGGGGAGCAGGGTGTTTGTGGGAAGGGGCTGCAGCAGTTTGCTCTGCTCCTGTTGTATCTCCCTCCCTTGGGAAGCTCAGTAGCCTGCAGCCCCTGTGCTCCTCTTACCTCTGCACGCTTTAAGCAGTTCTGAGGGGTGATTTTGGCCATGGCTCCATGGTAGATGAAACATGGAGATGACTTGTTTTTGTGTGTGTTCCCTTTCAGTGCTGTGCTGCTTTTCTGTGGAGCCCCTGGACCTCAATGATTGTGAGTGGTGAGAAGAGCCTCAGTGCACCCAGCCAGGTAAGGCCTCTGTTTTTACTAAGTGTCATCAGTGTCTTTTATAGTTTACTCCAAGTCATACTGCCTCAGTATATCAGTTTTATGTCAAATAGTCAATTGAGCAAAGACAATTATTCCTGGTACTGGTGCATAAATGAGCCAAAAGGGAGGAAAGTGTAAGAGGGGAAGTGTAACAAGGTAAATGCACATATCTTAAAATAGCCAATATTTTAAAATACTCTTATGTGAAGAGGATTGAGGATGCTGATAGCATAAGGAAGATTAAGGATATAGAAGAATAAGGATGAAGAATAAGGATGGCATTCTCCTTTTGTGGGAAAGGTACAAGTGAACCATCACTGATTGACCATGATGAAGAGGTACTGATTGACCTGAGAAATGGCACCACAAATGCTGTTTCTCTTGCTTCCTCCTTGGTCAGAATAATGAAATCATTTTGTTTCTGGATACTTCAGACAGGTAGAAAGTATCTGAAAACTTCATTCCAGTGAATGGAAAAAAGTGTTTTTTCTTTGTCCAAATAGATCAATTTTGCTTCAGTTTTGTGTCAAGAAAAAAAGATCTCCTATGCTGGAAAGAGTAATGGGAGTGTTTTTTGTTATATTTTTGTCTGAGTATTAGTGATTTCCTAGAACTATCTTTTTCTTCCATGAAAAATGGTGAAAGGCTCATTCTCTTATTCAGGAAAGTGTGAATATTTCTGCAGAGAAGTGCTTCCCTGGGCAGTGACAGTTGCCTCTGCTCAGCATCGTGCAACCCTGGGCTGAGACAAAGCAGGGCCTGTTCGTGTGGCAAGGTGCAGATAGCAGCTGCAAGCAGTTAAGGGTGAGAGCAATCCTCTTGCTGCTCTCTCCCCACACAGACCCACCCATTTCTCTCACTCTTCGTTCCCAGTGAACAGGCAGAATAAGGTATTTCTAAGTAACTCTTTCTTAATTGCAGGGATTAGAATGTGGTTTGGGGACCCTTAGGGTTCACTGTACGTGTTACTTGATGTAATAAACTTGAACCAGAATGCTGTGGGAAGGTAGTATTCCTGAAGAGTATCAAATGTGCATGATGCTGCACTACTAATTACCATTGCCCTCCAATTTAGAAGTTATTTTTCTCTGCTTGTCTGGATAGTTTTATAACCAAGGTAAGTGGGGAAGCTTTCTAATGCTCTTGGTGATGTTTCTTGCAAAGCAGTTTTTTCTGCATGCCAGTTAATTCAAAGCTGGCTATGACTTTGATCTTGAGGATACTTGCATTTATGTCAGCTAATTTCTGTGGGAATTGTTTAAAGCAGATGTTTGTTTTTCCAGACTCTTTGTTAATGGTGCTTGGTCAAAGGTGGGATGCATCCAGTCCCCTTAAGTGTGTATGTGGGAAAACATGTGAAGAAAGGCCACAGTGTGTGTTCTCATACATTTGATGCTCCCTCCTATTGTCCATCTCCCTCTTCCCAGTGGAAGTATCATCAATCCTGATGTATCATCATGCAGGGTTGCTGCTTTTTGTTTGCATAAGTGTTTTGCATGATTGAAACTGGATCACCTCAGTCTGGAGTATCTGGAAATTGGGAGTTGTGGAACCAGGTCTTGTTAGAGTTAATGGCTTCCTGCAGATGCTGATGTTTGCTTACAGATGCAACCATATAAGCTGATAGGGGAATTCTGCCCCCAAATGAATCAATTCTGAAGTGCTGTAGTCACACTTGACACCCTTTCCCTAACAGCTCCTGTCCTACCAGGATTGTATAAGATCCCTCCTGGAGTCTTTGGCCATCCCTCTTTCTGGCTTCTGCAGCTTTGTATTACAGCTTGCATTATTTCTGTAATGATAGCAAGCTAAAATCTTTGTATGGGTAGAAAATCAGAAGATTAGGTAACTGTGTGGCTGTGTGTGGTTTTTTTTTTTTTTTTTCTTCTCCTGTTCCCTTTGTTTTCTTTCCCTGCTGCTGCCTCTAGCTTTACACATGCAGCGACTATCTCATCTGCTGAAATCCAGCTTGCTTGCACTGTGGCAGCAGCAAAGATTAGAGACTGCAGCCCACTGTTTCTCCTTTCCTTTTACTTTCTAGCTTATCCCAGTCTTAACACTATTGTCACTAGTTCTGTGTTCTTTTTCTTCCTGCTGGCCAGCCCTTGGTTTTCCCTGTCACAGGCTTCCTGGCTCCCTTGCTGATTACCCCAGTAAGATATCAAGGCTGCACTTTCTCCACAGACTTGCTACTTTAACAAACAAATTCCCCTTCCTGGGGAGTTATCACCAGTTCAAGTGACTTCTTCAATGCCTGTATCTGAAGTCTGTCTTTTGGAAGCATGTCATGCTGTATTTACACAGTGGATTAGGGGTAGCTGTTATATCCCTAATCAGAAAGAGGTGGAGAAGTTGGCCATAAAGAAGGGAGGTGGGGATGTGAGGCAGTGAAATGCAGGGCTATGTATTAAAGTGCATGAGTAAATCAGCCTGTGGTTTTACTGGTAGTAAAACACAAAGATAAATGACAAGGGCATTCATGGGAGAATGAAACTGTGGGGGGGAAAAAAAATGTATGGAGCACAAGACTTAAGGACAGGTATCTTCATCCCACGCATGGGATGAAGCCTTCATTTTGTGCTCCAAGATAGATCAAGAAATTAAGAAAAAAAGAACAGATTTGTCTGTTCTTGTGCAAATACATTTTATTCTGAGTCTCTGGCTCTACCTGGAGAAGCTTTGCTTACAAGACCAACATTTTAGTCATGTAAATAGTGCCTATGGCTCACCTAAGTAGTAATTGCTTACATAAATGCTTTATTAGGTCTAGTGTTATTGAAATAAACTATTTACCATGTGTTTGGTATTTAGCTTGAAGGGCCAGGTAGAAGTATGATGCTTTGAGATCTAAGCAGTGTACTCCTCTGGCTGAAGACTCCTCCTGAAGCAAATAGTGGCCTTAGTGGAGGGCTTATCTAGATAACAACCACTCCAAAATACAGTTGGGAGAAGCTGAGACTGAAGGCTTGTAAGTGGGATATCTACAGACATAACTTTTTCCTCTGCCTATTTAAAATCCTTATGAGGAGGATAGGAAAGGGAAAGCAGGCAAAACCAAGGAATAAGTAGTGGATAAGGAAGAAAGGTTGGGATCATTGCTAAGAGTTCTAAATCTCTTGTGGAGCTTTTGTTGACATGTAAACAGAGCCCATGTGGCAACAGTGAGGAGCTGTAGTCGTGCCTGCAGTCAGGGCCTGCTCTGTGCTGGATGCTGTTGCTCAACAGATGCTTGCGATAATGGCCAGGGAGGAAGGCTCTTGAGCAGATGGGGCAAGAAGCCTTCTGACAAAGCTTCTCGGCAAAGAAAATGTGTATTTTAAGATCAATGCTGAACTTGTTAAATGTTAGTGTCAGTGTAGCTTACAGCAGTGAACAAAGAAAGGAGAATGTTCATTTTAGAGCAATGCGTTTCACTGAAAGCACTATAAAACTTCAAAACACTTTTGAATAAGTCTAATTCTATAGAAATGTTTCTTTGACTTCAGCAAAGATTTCTCATGGTAATGTCAATGCTGAAATGTATTTCTCTACTCTGGAATGGAAAATTGACGCTGTCTTTTGTAAATTTTTTTCCAAGTGGGAGCTTTTAGATTAAGTGCTTGGTTGGAGAGGATCAAGAGCTGCCTTACACATGGAAAGGAATTGGAGGGGATTGGTGAACTGTTTTTAAATGTGTACTTCCAAGAAGCTTTAAAAGCTTCATGTTTTAATTGCTGTGTAATCCATAACTCTCTACAGGGCCTTCTGGAAGTAGTTCACACTAGTTGGCAGGGGAAGAGGAGTTGTAGTTTGCTCCCTTAAATCCTTGAAGCTTGCTTTAATTTACCGAGCTGGTTTCAGCCTTTCCTGAAGAGCAGCAGAGAATTAAATGGCTGGGGAAGAGCAAGCAGAGAACAGCCAGTGACTTGCTGGCACTGTGAGTGAGCTGAGGGATGCCTGCCTTGGGGAAGGAAGGGTAGAAATGAGCACTAGCAAAATGCTCAAGTGCTTCTGAGGACATGAACTGCAAAGAGTACTGAGGTGTTGAATGAAGACTGTGGATAAACTGAACATCTGTAGATAATTAATATGCCTCTAGAATAGGCTGATGAGGTAGGCAATTCCATGGAGAGGACACTGGGGAGTTTTATCCATGTTTCCTCTCAGTATGGAGGCTGAGGAAGGGGCAGGCACCTGGAAAGAGACACCTGGCAGGGGACATCTGCTCCTATCAAGGGCTGTCCATACCTTTTCCTTAGACTACTCCTGCCTCTTCTCTAGCCTCCCTTTGCATCCCACTGCCCCAGAGGCTGGGCTCCCTGCAGCTATAAGCAAGCACTCCCTGTGGCATGGCTGAACAAGGCATGTCAACGATGCTGCTAAACTGCCTGGTGCTGTGTGGCTTCCTCCTCGCCCAGCTGGGATGAAGGTGCTGGCTGTCACCCCTGACTTGCTATTGACTGGCCTCCAGAGCACCGAGTGGGACAGCAAAGCAACTTGAGCTGTGTGAGCTCAAAATGTGTGTGCTGACTCATCACGGATGTATGAGATGAGTCTGCCTCTGCAGGGCAGCCCCCTACCTCCCTCTGATTCCTGTGAGTCAGGAGATGATTCCCTTACTCTGTTAGAAAATATTCTGTAGGATGTATGTCTGCTTGGCCAGCTGTCTGCCTGTCTCGAGGGGAAAGGCTTTGCCCCTTTAGGCAGCTTTCTTGGGTCAGTAGGGTTTGACAGGAGAGCCAAAGCCCTTGGATACCAGGCAGTGACAGAGGCCCTGTGAGGATTAAAGCCTCTTGAGGCAGGATGACTTTAGAGCCAGCTGCATCTTTCAGGTCGCCCTCCAGACAAACTTATTTTGTCTATTGTCTTTTTCTTTGTCATATTTTTGTCACTGCTGTTGAAGGAAAGATGGAAGAGTTTGTGTTCATTAAAGTAATCATGGGTTTCCCTCTGGATGTTGAAGTTCTTTACATCTATACAGCTAACACCTATAAGACCTATGGGGGGGGGGAGGCAACTGAGTGAGGTGGACTTGAGCCCCCACATAATCTAGAGCAGACTTGAGCTGCTCTTACTCCCTACTTCTGTGCCCAGAACCTACTTTAAGATCAGAGCTCTGTGTTGCTCAGTGAGTGAGTATATATCCCAAGGGAGGCTTGCTACTTTGAATGTTATCACATAAACTAAGAACTGAGTTGTTTTCTTGCTGATGTCAGGCTTTCCAGGCATAACTGGTAAGCTATGTCTTTGTGGGGCCTTATCAGTCATGATGCAGGGTGGCGGAAAGTCTTGTAGCCTTATTTCATATGAAGAAATCATGGCTTGTATTCTCCTTTTGCCCTTCTTGGCTTCTCCGGGGAAGTTTGAAGTAGATAAGAAAGCCTGGAAGTAAAACAGGAAACTTGTTCTAGGTTCTGCGAACCTTAGGAACAGGCCTCAAAACTGTGTTTCACAAGTCAGCATTCTCTCTACCTGCTGTAGATCTTGGCTTTCTTTGGAGCAGGAAATAGAATTTGTGTGACCTTCAGTAATAATTTAGAATGTCTGCCCTGAAGCTACCCAGTTACATCCTGTAATTGCAAACTAATGATGCCAGTCCTGTGCTCCAAAGCCTACATGTCCAGGTACTGACCCTGCCAGATTCTGCTGGATCCTGGGAGCAAAGAGGTCATACTGGGACCAGGGCTGAGGGACCACTGGTGCAAAAGGCAATACAGGTGCCTGTGCTGAATGCAGTTGGCAAACAGCAACGCTTTAACTGGATGGATCAAGCCTTAAATGGTCACCTCAACCACGTTCTCCTCTCTGCCAGGATCATAAAGACATGCTAATCCCTACTTCACCAGTTTGATAAGGGAAAGAACTGTCATGCAAATTCCTTGTTGATAATGCTATGTCTTTAAGTGCTTCCATACCACAAGATAATGCTTTTTTTTAAACTGCCCCAAAGTGATAGCTTTACAGCAGACAAAACTTCAGTAGATAAATATTATTTCTGAGTGGTGTAATAGTGATTTGTTATCTTTGCATTAGGGAGATTTTACTGGTCTACCAAGC
>NW_010581360.1:2242-20116 GCF_000705375.1 Tinamus guttatus
GCGCCTCGCCGCATCCCCAGGGCTTTGGAAACCGCTCGGCACGGCCGAACCCGGCCCGGCTGCGCGTGCAGCGCGGAACGGGGTTGCTTTAAACTCGCCGGTTTTGGCTGCGCTCGCTCGGCCACATCCTGAGTCCAAGCGGATCCGATTACGAGCACCAAATGCATCCCAGCTGGGCGGCCTCGCCTCCCCACGCGCTTTTCCCCCTTTGTTTTTCTTTTCCTCTTCTGTCCATTGGGAGAAAAAGAGCCAATTTTGTTGGCATGGAGGAAGGGGAGCCAAGGCACCAGGTAGAGCTGCACAGGCTGCGGGTACCTGGCACAAGCCCCGCATGTAGGGACAGGGCCACCAGCTTCCTATGGGAGCGGACAAGCGAATGTCCCCACTGTCCCCGATTCCTCCACCAAAAGTCTCCGCAGTGATCAGGTATGGCCCAAGAGGACATCACCAAAGGAAAGAAAAATAAAATCACACGATGTTTTCTCCTCCTTCTCCTGAACTATTTAATCTAGTTGGCGTGAGCAATCGCCGGCCCTGGGGAAGGGGGAACCTCTCCTCCAAACACCAGCAGAGCTGCCGCTGCACAAAATGAACATTTACGCACAAATGAGAAAGACAAATAACCCCCTCCAATGCTTCACCCTATAACAGAAAGCAGGAAAAACACCCCCTGCCACGTGGCTCTGCCCCTTGTCACCCAGCTGGGTTGGGTGTCCCCAAAGGGCACGAGGGGCTGCAGAGCCCTCCTTGGTCAAAGCAGAGGAAGGAGCAACGAGTGGAGCCAGGTGGTTGCAGATCCGGAGCTGCAGGATCTGGCAAACATGGATTTTTATACGTGGATTTATTTATGTGCGTCCCAGGAGCCCTGTGCATATGGAAACACCCGTCAAAGGGACGGTGGGGCGAGCTCTGCAGGGCGGATGAGCCGCGCTGGCCTCGCTCTCGCGGCGCCCGTGCCCTTCCAGCCCCAGCAGCGCTTCCCTCCCGGCCTCCTGCCGCGTGTCCCGCTGTCCCTCCGGCCACCCGCAGGGACCGCATCTGCTGCGTGGCCCCCGGCAGCTGGGGCAGATCCGGGTGGATCCGGCACGAAGGAGGGAAGAGATGCTGGGAGCTGGAGGGTCCTGGGCAGAGCCGGATCCCTGGGACACGATCCAGGACCTTGCAGCCCCCCCCCTAGTCCGGCACTGGCCGTGTCCCCCCGGTCCTGGTCACGTCAGCACGTGGCCATGGCCCTGCTCGGCGCTGGGACAGAGGCCCAAGGCACCACAAGGGGCTGTCGCCTTTTTCAGAGCTGGCCGAGCAGCCAACTTCGAGTAGGCTTCCTATGGGATCACAAAGTCTTTCCAATGATCTCCATGGCCTCACAAGGTCTTTCCAAAGATCTCCACCTCCCTGTCTGCCCCCAAGGCCCTGGCAGGTGGTGCCGATGGTGCCGAGTGTCGCTGGGACAGAGGCCCAAGGCACCACAAGGGGCTGTCGCCTTTTTCAGAGCTGGCCGAGCAGCCAACTTCGAGTAGGCTTCCTATGGGATCACAAAGTCTTTCCAATGATCTCCATGGCCTCACAAGGTCTTTCCAAAGATCTCCACCTCCCTGTCTGCCCCCAAGGCCCTGGCAGGTGGTGCCGATGGTGCCGAGTGTCACCAGGGCAGGGACACGGCCGAGGGCCTTGCAGCTCTGACCCATCCACAGCCCCTGTTCTTCTTTGTTTTGTTTTCTGGGTGATATTTGCAATCCTCTTCCCACTGCTCTGCTTTGCCCTGCAGTACCACAGGACAACTCAAGTGTCACCTGCAGTAAGTGGACGGGAAAGGATTCCCGACCGGCGCTTCCTCCATGGCCTGGGAGAGCACGGATGACACAGGACTGGGACGATGACTTGGGCAATGAAATAGATGGGGGTCTAGATAGCTCTGAGGAGGTGAAAAGGAGGCTGGACTGACCCCCGTGAAGGGATAAATACACTCACAGGGAAAGAAGGAATGTGGGATCTCGTCCAAACAGTGATGGTGCTTTGCCCAGCTCGCGTTGTCCCACACAATGCGCGTTGTCACCAACTGGAGGTTCCTCTCTTCTGGCACCAATGGGCCAGACCTTGCACGGATGGGTGGGTTTTCATCCTCAGCCCCCATAAGGGGCATCAAACTGGCAAAAGCCAAATGCTCTAACTTGGCAGCAGGCACCTCGGTGCAAAGTGCATCCATAGCTGTTGAATCTGGGGGAAAATAAAGCTCCGGCGCTGACCATGCTGGCTCTGGGGAGCTCATGAGGACAGCCGAGGACAACACGAGAGGGCAGTTCTGGCCTGCAAGAAGGGACGAGATGACCCCACAGGGGATGAGACAGCGAAGGGCGACCAGCTCGGTCGGCTCTGCAGCCTTTCCCCATGGGGGACACCTGGGTTCAACGCATAAAAAAGCGTTTTCGCACCACGCTGTTTTAAATATCCGTGTTATCGTCAGTGGTGTTAACGCCACAAATTAAATATTTAACAGTGCCCACGTACATCGAGGCAGTGAAAACTGCAGAAAGCTACAACCCTCCGAGGAGGGATTTTTTTTTTTTTGAAGGGGAATTTTTTTTTTACACCTGACATTAAATCAATTAAAAATTGCTACCACCTCAGAATTAATTGTGGGTTTTACACAAAAACTGCTGGAAGCGGCTCTTCGCTTGCTGGTGCAGGGGAGGTTTGACTTATGGACTTGCAAAGTCCTGTCAGGGGGTTTTCAGGAGAAAAACAGCAGTGTCCAAAGACACCCACCCTTAGCAGCCCCAGCAGGGACCATGGAGCGAGCTGGAATGTCATAGTGCAGACCTGGAGCTGCAAAGATGGGAAAACCTCGGGGAACTGGGTCTGACCGCAGCATCGGCCCCGTTCCGAGCAGGGATTCGACCAGAACCCGCAGGACGAGCTGACCAACCTGGCTTATTCTGTGAAAGCACCGTGGATCTGATGGATCTGGAGGAAAAGTAATTGCATCGTTCACGCAAAGCGTGAAAAATACATTAGGATCCTCCCAAAAAACCAATCTGGGGCTTTCTGTTCCCCCAGACTCCCATTGCCAATGATTGCAGCGGGACGGCAGCGCTGAGGGGTCGTGTTGCTGTTTTTCTGCTTTTTTAAGAACGCAGCCACGCTGGGAAAGTCACAGGAAATACAAACAAGGGGGGAAAAAAAAGTGCTGACCAGTGTCCTGCTGTAATTGAGCGGGAAGGCAGGGCTCGGCTCCCGGATTCCCAGAAACACGGCCCGGATGCGGCTCTCCGCGGAGAAGCCACAGAGTGACTGTCCCCAGGCTGGGACACATCCCTGTCCGGCCCCGCTGCGCCTGGTGCCAAAGATTTGGGAAAACAGGGGGGCACCAGCAGAGCCTAGGGAGCCCCCCTGGCCCTGCATGGGGAAGCAGAGATTTTGGGAGCAGAGATTTTGGGAGCGAACTCGCTTGGTGCGGGGGAATCCCGACTTCCTGCTGCCTTCCTTGTGTACTACCTCTTCCTGCAAATTTAAGCAAGCCCTTTCCCACGGAAAAGCTTCAGCTCCTGGCTAAGTGGTGTGAAGTTTCCAAGGAAAAGTGCATTTTGAGAGTGAAATATTCTTCCTTGCAGCCAAATTCCTCTCTCAAAAGAGAGATTGTAGGGAGCATTTCCATGCTCCTGCAGAGCCTCCGGCCACCTCTATCCCCACAGCTGGAGGAAGGTCTTTGAGCAGGGAGTACCAGCTCCTGCTGTTCCACCAGAGAGCTCCCCGGCTTCGCTGTTATTCCCTGGTCAGTAATTCCCAGTCACATCCCATCTGCTGGCACGTGCTCCCAGCAAACAAGCAACCAGCCCCGGGAACAAGTCCCGGCTCCTGGAGCATCCCAAGCAGCCAGGCAGGAGCCTGCAAGGAGCTGCAAGCCCTTGGTGTTGAAACAGATAAATAAAGCAGGGATAATTAAACGCCATCATTCAGCCTTGCAGGACAAGTTCCAATAAAGGGTCTCTTTCTTCTTCCAGAAAATCCAATGCAATTAGGTGATTAAAGCAGAAGCGCAGACATAAAACCCACGGAGGAGCGGGCGACGAGGTGCTGTGAATACAGATACGGGCTGAAGCCAGGGCTCGCTCAGCCCCCGGCACCAGCAGCTCCCGTTGCTGTTCCCATCCGTCAGGATGACGCACGGAGCTGGGGATGGAGGCGGCTCCGCTCCTCTGCATGGGCCCCATTTCCTCACTGCTCCGGTGCTCGCGCGGCGCTCACATCCCTGCTCCGCTTTGCTGGAGAAACCATCGCCCGAGCGCGTGCCACCACCTCGGATCACATCCGCCCATCCTGATCCTGATGCATCCCATCCCATCCTGAGCATCAGTGGGATTTACGGCTCCACTGAGGGCACAATGTCCTTCGGGGCTAAGTCGGGCATGGCGTGAGAGCTGGAAGAGGATCTGCCCCATCCCTGTTGTCACCGGGAAGCTCCAGGAGCTTGGATGCCGTGGTGGAGCCTCCCCGCTGTGCAGAGCATCCTCACGGGCTTGGAGGGAACAGCAGCTTCCAGGGCGGGAGCTGCGGGATGTTCCCTGGGGATGCGGCAGGAGCAATGGCAGAGGATGGGCACGTTGCTCGTGGCAGAGCATCCGCCTCCCATCCGACGCGCTGGCGCTTACCGGGACAGGCCGGGATCCACCGCCGCATCCCAGCGCGCCGACGGTCCCTGCGGCCCCTCCACGAATCTCCGGACTTCCCCACGCGGCCGGTGCCTCCACTCGGTCCTGTAACGTGGCTCTGACCAGGCAGCACAAACCATTCAGAAAAAACGAAAATAAAAGGGCAAATTGCTACAACTTACAGGCAGCAAGTGCCTCCCTGCAAGGGAAAAGCACCAGAAATCAACTCGAAATTGCTGCCAAATCTCAACGGAAAAATTCAGCTGCTCTGCTGAAAGGCGGCAACATAAATCATGCGGGAGAGGTAGATCATTAAGGGGAAATGTTTATTGAAATTAAATCCTTTTTGTTTTTCCTCCCCTGCTTCTTATGCTGCTAGGGAAAAGCAAGCTGAGCTGCAGCAGAACAGCCCTGAGCGGCGCCTGATCCATCACAGGGCCCATCTGCTCCCATTCGCACACCGAGTTCGCCGGGACTCGGCCTTCCCTCAGGCAAACACCGGCACCTGGAGCGGGAAGGGGCTGGCGCTGGAGGGGCTGTAAATAGAGAGCTCTGGAAAAGCCCTCTGGAAAACGCAGGTAGGGGATGAGCCGGAGGAACGGAAACCCACGGCGGGATCAGGGAGTGGGAGAGGGGACAACTGATGGGAGCAGAGGTGGGATGACAGTGGTGGGAAAAGGGGAATTCACCCTGCTCCGCTGCTGCCGAGGGCAATCCCACCGCCTAGCCCTAAACTGAGGTAGGAAGGAAGAGGAAAACTGCCCGGAAAAGTCATTCTGGGTGTTCATAGAAAGCCATACTGAACTAGGCTATTATAACAGTTAAGGAATTACAATATTTCACCTATTGATATTGAAAGAAATGGAATATCCGCACATTTAATTTGAGTAAAACACGCTGTGGAGCAGACGCGATCTCGGAGCTCGGGCTGGAGCAGCCCGCGCTGCTCCGGGGCAGGCTGGCTCCGGCAGGCACAGCGCAGGGAATTCCGTCCTTCCCAGTGCCGCCGCGGTGCGGAAAACCAGGATCCACGGCCTTGGCCTGGACGCCGGGCCCGGCTCGCTCCGGGATCGGCTGCTTCCCGCACGGCTTTGCTGCCCCCAGCCGTCTGCTGCCTCCGAAACTGCCTCCGCTCCGGCCCCGGCTCCAGCTTCCTGGTCCAGCTGCTCCGCGGCGGAAAAGGGAACACGGAGCGCGCAAAAGCTGCCCCAGCAACGGCTCTCCGGCATTTTCTCCCAGGACTGGGAGTTTTCGGGATGATTCCACTCACCACAAACTGAATCCATCGATTCATCCATCCAAAGCACAAAGGACAAGTCAGACTTTTCCCCTGCCTTTTGTTATCTCTAGTGGAGCCCTGTGGTGCTGCCAGGCTGCTTCCTGCTGCGTTTCCTCTAGGTTTTTGTCAATCTTCGGTTTCCAAACGTTCCTTCCTTCCCAAGGTCCTCACTTTTCTAACCTATATTGTCCATCCTTTAACCCATACCACCCAGTGACACTGCAGGCACCCCCAGTGCTACGTGACCTGGCTTGGTCCCTTCTCCCAGGGCTGGATTATTCTTGTACTTACTCTTTCCTGGAGAAAACATGATTATTGGTTCATTTAATGCCTTTGCCCCACTCTCTGGAACTATTTAATTCCTTTAGCTCTGCGGAAGTAACAATTCCTCCAAGACTAACAAAGACCCAAGTGATTTTACGCAGCATTTCCAAGTTGCCACCACACGCTCACTGGCTCCTTCTCCTCGTTTTGGCAGCAAAACTTCTTCCCAAACTCTCCAGCATGCAGTTAGATCAGCCCATTTTGGGACTTGCTCCGAAGCTGTTAAATAGAGAAGCACACGAAGCGGAGCAGATCCCTGCACGGAGCATTTGAGCTCCTGGGAGCAGCGTGAGGAGCACCAGCTCCTGCTCAATGAGCTGATGGTGAAACCAAACAGCCCTTGTCCTTACCGAGGGGTGAAATTCCACCTGCAAACTCCCCCGACGGCTCCCACGCAGCGGCCTGATCCTGCACCTGGGGCTGAGAAACACCACGTTAGGCTACAGCTTCACGACGGCACGGCTGTGCAAAAAACATTTTCCAAAAGCAACTGGGGGACACCAGGAAAATGTGATTTTTCTTATAAAATGTACTCAACTGGAGACCCCCGTAGCATTTGCTGAAAAAGAGGCCCCTGCTCTGCGCCTGCCAGGCCCCGCTGGCAGCCACCAGCCGCATCTTGGGCGTTTTAGTCACCGGAGCAGTGACACCAACAGCCCTTCCTGCAGGGGCTGACAGCTCCCGGCAGGGTCTGCTCTCTCCAGCCTCTCCCTCCTGAGAAAACAGGCAGAAACCTCCAAGAAAAGCATGGATCCTGCTGGGCCGCTGGCTGTGCCCACGGTTCCCCCTCCGTGGCGGGCTGACAAGGAGCCGCGGCCTCGACGCGGCGGAAAAGGGCTCGGAAAATTGATGCTGACACCGGCTGCCAAAGATCAGAGTGATTAGGAACCACTAAAAACAATAGTGCAGCAGACACAATACACATAGCTTTTGTTCGGGGAGGAATCATTTTGGAAACTTTTTTTTTTTTTTTTTTTAAACATTTCACTTAGCTCTCGTATTTTATCACTGCTCGCAATGTATCTTTCAGCAACCTGAAGCCTTTGGGAAGTCTGGCTGCAGGGTAGAGCTTCAGCCCAAAAGGGGACATATTAGACATAATTTTTATTAAAAGGACGTACACAGAGCATTCCTGAAGCATTCCGAAAACCAAGTCGTTATTTTAAGGTATTGGTAAATACAACCTCTTTGAAAGCAAATGTTTTCCAAATCAAAGGAAAAATAAATAAAAAAAGGGGGGAGGAGAGCAAAAGAGGGCATATTTGCACACCCAGAGCATGAGCTTTCTTGGCTTTTGTTTTGGTTGTTGTTTGCTTTTTCTGTTGTTGGTTGGTGTGGGATTTTTGGGGGTGTTTTTTCGCTAGATGAAGCTGCATTTCCAAGATAAACACCCGCTGTGGTCTGGCCGCGCGCGAGATCTTGGCTAATCCAAAGAGTGGGATGGAAAAGATTTGCAGCAGCTAATAGCAGCTCTGAGCTTCAAACCAGAACAAGCCTCGTGCAAGGACATTAAAGCAGCAAATGGCCCTTCCTGGTCTCCGCGGTGGCCACGCTCCGGGAACGGCAGGAATTGCAGGGATACAGGAGGCTCTTTAGGGAAACCTGCACTTTCCACAGCCCGGCTGCTCCAGCCAGCGCTCAGCGGGCAGGAGCTGATGCCAAGGAATTCACGAGATGATCCAGAAAGGGAATCTTGCGGAGAAATTCCTGCTCACACCAAGGGGAGAAGAAAAGGGCACTGAGGTTCAGGATGAGCACAGCATTAAGTAAAAGCTGGAAGGAAAAGCACAGCTAACAAAAGTATTAACTTTAATGATGACCTTGCTAGATGGAAAAAAAAAATACATTTCTAAAACTATGATTTAGAAGGCACAGTTTAACTTTTAAATGAACCTCTTAAGAGGCACACGAAGATTTACTATCTTTGTTCTGATACAAGTATTTTAGAATCTGCTCCCACTTCAAGGGCATCGTTTTTATAGAAGTTGACAGGAACAGATCTCCTTAAGTTTTGGCTAGTAAGGCTCAACGCCCCAGGTTAAGAGAGAAGCCATAAAGCCACCCACGATTTGGTACAGGGGGAAAAAAAACCCAGAAAAATAAAAACTAGAAATACAGATCAAAAATATAGATCAGTAGGGCAGGACCAGGAAGCAAATCACAGTATGCAGGTTATGGCATTTTCCTGGAACAGACCTCACTGCAAGGCAAGATTTTAAGAAATTTATCTAAAAATTTTAACAGCTAAATCTAGAAAAGTGAGGAAAGAGGCAGGCCGAGGCAACATCTTCTAGAAAGTGACTGAATCTTTGCTAAAGCCCCAGCAAGACAAGGTGTCCCAAGAGTTACAGAAAAGCCGACCCAACAGTGTCCCCTGGGTGCCAGGCAGGGCAGGGCCCAGCAATAAGATCCAGGGAAGAAAGGAGCAGAGAGGGGGCCCTGCAGGACAGGGCAGAAAGTTCAGCTGACCAAACCAGGAGACAGGGCTGCCCTTGGAGACAGGTACCCTCTGCCTTCACTAAAGAAGTCTTCATGTTAATATTGGCATTGCATTTTGCTGTTTCTAAATGCAGAACAGTGTTATGGCACATTGGAATCTCCCGTTCCCAGTGGATCCTTGCCACAGCTGAAACTGTTTAAGCCTCGAAACCAAACCCATGGGTGAGCAGCAGCCTGGCAAACACGTGAGCTGGACACACAGCCACGTCTTTGTGTTTTACGAGGTTGGTCCCAACTATTTTAAACACATAAATGTATTTCAATTTCACTTTAGGCTTTTTCCTTCGGATCAGCTATTACTTTCTGCTAGACATCATTTCCCTTGTTGTTAGGCACCAATTCCCTACAGGAATACTGCACATTTTGCCTGGAGACTCCACACACCCACACTATAGAGCATGGGCATGCAGAGCTGCCACCTTCTTGGTGCTCAACCTGCGAGAGAAGAGATAGAGAAAGAGCAAGGGAACAGGCGAGATGGGCTCTGGTGGCAGCAGCTGATGCCAGCCAGCGGTTTTGGGCTGGATGGGCTCAGCGGTGCTCCGAGGACACCTTGTCTGCACCAGCATCCTCCTGGATAAGGCTTTGTCACTTAGGAACTCACACAATCCTGAAAGAAGCTCCTCATTGCTGGGCACACTCACCCATGCGGCCCCTTTGGCTGCTACAATCTGATGCACA
Organism: Tinamus guttatus; assembly: GCF_000705375.1. Next base: position 11,672 of record NW_010581360.1, read on the forward strand.
GGGTGTAGGTGGAAGCGGGGAGGAGCCCGTCTGTCTGCACTGGAAATATAATTTGCATGCGTTTCAGGCAACGACACAAAATATCAAATTAAAACCAAAGAACTGAATTTTAAACATGCGTCAACTCCAGCCTACATTCTTTTTGCAACACAAGAACTCATTTATTACCATCATTATCTAAGCCTGGCAGGCATGAAAGCTCCCTCCCAAACCACACCAACCATTAACCGAAATAACTGGTCAGCTCACGCTAGCACGAAATATCCAAGACAGACTTGACTACGAACCACAGGCACCTCGTGGGTTGTTACTCAGATCTGCCTTTTCAGAGGTGTTTTATCACAACAAGCGTCACAGCGTTTTTTTCCCATGGAAACAGCTGCAGTTTCACCTCTCTGTTAGGCAGCAAGATACTGCTTGTATCTTGTAAACAGAAAGACAGTGAGAACCCAGGAATCCAGAGCTGGTGGTTATTTTTTTTACTTGAAGAATCTCTGACAAACATTAAAAAAAAAAGTATTGTTACAGTTAATTCATTCCTTCTGGAATGGAATTGGACATGCTTGTTCGAGGTCATGATATGAGAAGGACAGTCTGATTTGTACAAACTGATATTCAAGCATTATCAACACACACAAAGGACAGGCTCTTACGCACGTTTGTTACATTGCAACCTCAGACCCACTTCGGTAAACATCTTTGGATGAAATAAGCAACTCGGATATTCAGAGGACAAAACCATAGCATCATTTAAAACATGAACAGTAAAACTTAAAGACATCAGCAAACGCAGGTTCTCTATGGATAATCAAAACAGTATTTGCATAAGTTACAATAATCACAATAATCTGCAACACAAAGGCTGGATTCCAGCAACTCGAACACTTATGACTAAGAGGCAGTTTTTGAATTTATTTGACTACTTGCCTAAGGCAGGGAGGCAGTGAGAAAAGGTAGGAGTGCAGAAGGCAGAGGCAAGGTAGATTAGTGCTAGAATTTCTTGTTAGACCAGGAAGCTAACAGGAAAGCAGCAAGGAAAAAGGTTGTGTTTGTTCTTTTAAACCTAAAAGAAGTGTTAGCCAGAAGTTATCAGTACGTACTTTCTATATTGCACAGTTTTTAAATAACTAAAAAATTATAAAACCCTAAAAAAAAAATCTGGATTTGTTACAGCTACATTTAAACATATTCCAAGCTTAGTTACCCCATACATTTCCAATTTTAAAAAAAATTCAACACTTTTCCCTATTGACATCACACAGCATTTCTGTGTTAGCTCCTCCAAGCCCCTCCCGACTAACAAAATACACCATTTACCAAAGGCAATGCTACTGCTTCTCCTTAATAAATCACAGAATTATTGCTTTATTTTACTAGTGGCAAAGGCTAAGAACTACACTTTTAGAGAATTTAAGGCAAACCCACAAGACCCAACACCTTAAGGGCATTTATGGTACACACTTCTATTCATTCACACACTCAGGAGAAGTTATTTCAAGCACTGCAGTCATATATTCTAAACACATAACCCAGGGATTTACTTTATTTTATTTTTTGCCTGGGATAAGTCATTCCCGAGCACCAAAGTTCAGAGAGAATAGGGAAGGGAAAAAAAAGTGACAAGAAGTTCAAGGCCATCTTATTAAAACTTATTTTTGCTCATCTAAAAAAATTTTTGGAACAATTGATCAGGTATTTGGAAAGCACTTTTTTTCCCATCATAATGTGCAGGTGGAATTATGATCCATCAGATAAATATAAACTACGTATTTGCAGAAAAAAGAAATAGGTAAAGACAAGATTTCAACAACAAAAAATACCCTTAACAGCATTAGACAAACTGTTTCGCCTACAAGAACTGTGAATAGTTTTTTTTCTTAATAATTTATACCCCAGGAAGTTCATTACTAGCTCCTTGTCTGCCAGTCTGCTGCCTTAATAACCCCATCTGGCTGCCACGCTGTGGAGAAAATGATATCAAGGGCACTCTCTGCTCAGTCTCAATGACTTGCAATCAAGTTTGCTATTGACACAGATTTGTCAGCTGCTGCCAGGCCTCCAAGCCCACAGAGATGAAAGCTGCAAAAAGACCAGCAAGAACCGGCCTGCTGGGAAGCATCCTCATCACTAAACTAACCTTTCACTTCCATCTGCTTCAGATATTAACTGATGGGATACGGAAATTCAAGGAGTGCAAGATGCAGTGATCCAAAATTATATACAGTCTTTAATTCTACACAGAGGAAAAAAGAGAAAACATTAAACATCTTTTTTTAAAATAAAAAGATGATTAGTGTATGCTGTTTTAAAATGATTTTGTGAAAATAGAAAAGATGACATTCTGTTAGGGGGGAAAAATGGTTCAAGTTGAGAGCAGGTCCAACCTGGTTGGATTTTTAGGAAGATTTGGTTAAGCCTAAGTTACTGATGATGTATGAACAATAAGCAGAGTTCTCCTGCTGCACAGCAGGATCCAGGGGTAGGATTCCCACTCAACAGAAGTGCACCCCGTGTGTAAACTAACCCTGTTGGAATCAGTCACCGCAACTTGCTACTTGTTATCTTGAGTTACTTCACCAAGAAGCAGAGGTTTCTGTGGTCTTCAGAAGAGGGCAAGAGGCTCCTGCTTGTGGTCTAAAAGCAGAGGTCTCCAGGCAAGGTGCAAGAGGAGCCTTTCAGAAGGGAACTCCTGCTCCTCCGAATAAAGGGAGTAATAAGCTCATTACAGAAATATCATAGCAATCTAATTATGAAAAAGTTACACTTATTTTAGGTGGTTGTCTATATTGGAGATGACTCCTTCAATTGACAGTTAAGGTTTCAAAAAGATGAGAGAAATGCCTCGAAGAAACATGCTTCTGATTACTTCAAGGGAACTTGATTCTGTGCTGGTCAGAGTGAGTTTATTCCTCTGAAGAGGAAGATCATTTCCCAAAGGAGATTTGGGGTATTCTTGAGCTTGTGTTTTAGCTCCTCTGGATGGGTTCTCCCTGCCACTTGTCTGTGCTCTAGCAGCAAACATTGACATCTTACCTGTCACCTGCAGCGGGCACACAGTATTTAAAAGAGCAGAAGACTCGTGTGCCAAACTAGTGACATTGACCTGAGCATTCCCTTAAAAATTGCAGCGGGGCTGAAAACGCTGCTGCACTGGTAGAGTTTTGACATCCTTTTTTTTCATTATGAGTTAATTTCTGGTCAAAGAGAAAACACACTGAGGAGTGGGTCAGGAGTGTAGGCTATTTCTATTGGCAGGCAGTTTCGTCTGCCTTCTTGCTCTCTTCAGAAGCCCATGGTAATTTGTCTCAAATATATCCAAAAAGTAAACACTCAGAAGCTTGCACGTAGAAATCAAAAATACTCTTTCCTCAAATACATGAAGGCAGCTGGAAATTACTTTGTCAATACTAAGCATTTTACATGGTACCTCTGATCTTTCACATCCACAGCAAGCAGAGTAAGCAGGCTGCTAAACCATGAATAATGTCATATTCTGCTGCTGCTTTTCTGACTTCAAGGCAAAACACAGAAATCAAGTCATTGAATCATACCTTTTCCTCCAAACTGGAAAGACAGAGCTCTGATTTTAACTCATAATGAAGTTGGCTTGAAAAGTCTGGAGAGCAGGGGAAAAGAATGCAGAACAGACCAATACAAGTATTTTACAAAATGCATCTTCATTCTAGTAAAAGGAAAATCTTTCTTGCTAATGTTGATTCAACATTAGCAGTTGCTACTTAGTTTTGAAGATAATCAGCATATTCCACCTTGGTCCCAATAAGCTACAAAATGAAGGGTAATCTCTAGTAAGAGATGTAGGTGAAGGAAGATTGGATTTTTTTTCAGCACTTACTGTCACAGCAGAAGAACCAGATCATTTATAGCATTTTTTTGTCACATAAAAAGTCTGTAGAAGGTCCCATAACTGAAGGAATTTTTCCCCTCAGCATTTTATCAGAGCACAACTAGATAAGATTTATACTGAGAAACTTTTCTGAATACTTTAAAAGCAAACAAGTTAGTGCATTTTCCTTCCTAACATTCCCTAATGCAACAAGTACACTGGCTTATATTCTTTAAAACAACTACAGAACAAGTCATTCAAAAAGCCACGCAAATTATTTCTTGGCACTTCTCTGCACACTGGCAGGAGAAGTTCCAGCCATTTGCAACAGCATGTTTTAGTTCTGGATACCTGATGCCAAAGATATTTTCAGTATATCTTTTTTTTCTGAACTAGTGAAATGCATCAATATTATCATGACAGGAGTCACTGCTCTTCAAGCTGAAGGATTTGATACATTCAACTCCTTTTGAGTTAGTGACTCACAAACAGTAATCCTGCATGCAAATAAAACTAGGATTTATCCATTGTAGCAGCAGGGTTCACTGGGCGCTGTCTTACGGCATTCGTTGAAGAGCTTCTGTTGGACACCTCTTTTTCCTCTGTTTCATCATCTGAAATATCTTCCTCATCTGCTTCCTGCTCTTCATCCAGCTTTTTCAATAGATGAGCTGACTCTGGCGACAATTTTTCTTAAGGGGAAAAGAAAACAAGTAGACACACAAATAAAAAAAAGTCTTCCTGTGAAATACACTTAAAAAAAATTACAGACCAGATCAGAATCTGTACAAACTTAAGCCAGGTAATATTTTCAGATAACAGTCACTTAGAATACTGCACAAGCAGAAACTTCTACACTGGATTTCCTATCCTGACTACCTTATGACACAAGTTACAAATTAATTTTTATTATACAGATTTATCAAAAGCCTTCAATGAATTTGAATGACAAGTGGACAACTACACAGTGGACTTACTCGAATGAGGGTATTGTTGTTGTCTGTGCCTTTTGGATGGACAGAGGCAGTCTGCTAGGAACACCATGAGCTGAAACCCAAGACAGATAGATTTAAACCTCTAAATATTCTGTTCATCAGGGTAATACAGCAGTCACACGATAATCTATTTCGACGGGTTTACTTACAAGTCCCAGTATCAGTCCTGAGAAGAGAGTTGCCAGTGCAAAAATGGCATATGAACCCCAAACTGGTATTCCAACATTTTCTGTCAAATAATTATGGCAGTGCTAGAATAAAAGACATGAGAATCACTTCATGAATAGCTAAATATCATGTCTGTTACAGGAAAACAAAGTTCAAATCTAAGCACATACCCTGATCCACATTGACAACTGAAATAAAGCAGACATACTGCTCATCCTGAAACAAAGCAGAAAAGAGGAACTGAAAATGTCTTTCTTTTAAGCCAGTCACAAATCTGTTACAATTTGCCTGGCTAGTCATTGTTTACATTCACACTGAAGAACTTTCCACTCTTGCCAGGTTTCCCTTCTAACCACTTTGCTTTTTTAATGTTATGTCTTTTACTGAGTAAATGCACACTTTCCACGAAGTAACCTTTAGTACCAATGTCAGGTTTATTTATCATACAGTATTTCAAACAGCCAATTACCTACTCCAAAATATCTTCAACTTGTACCTGCTGACATATAAATTTCAGTGACTTCTATGTTCTAAATTATACTTGGGACAGCCTATGAGAAGCAGCTGGAACTCTGTTTAAGAAATTAAGACTTAGGCATCTGGATGTTATATTTAAAATAGAGGGATTCCTTGTTTTTCACATAGGTCAACAAAACTGGGCTAACTGCCATACGCAGTCTGCCAGTTCTGATATTTCACTGCAGGAAAACTTGTAAAGAGTTCTTTTTTACCATAAAGGAAATAATTTGAAATATTAAGCTAGATTAAGTGCCTAATAGATTAGTCACAGTGGCAGGCAGTTGTGAACACAGGCATACAAAATCTTTCACTAAGCACAAATGCATGCGGGTTTCTGTACACTTCCAATAGAAAACTTATTAATCTTAAAATTAGTGCTCCTGCTCATGAATTCCTCCCTGTGGGCCAATACGTTATGTCCGATCATATAGAGTCAAGATTCAGATGGTGTTAAAAGTACCCAGGGTAGCAATGTCGAGCTGCCCAGAGCGGCCACAGAATTGCCTGCAGAAAATGGGCAATTTCAGTCCAGAGCAAGAGTTCCTGAACTGAACACCTGCACGCCAGCCTAATGCCCCTCAGCTGGGAAATGAAACAGTGAACAACTGCGTTCACTTCCCTCAAGCAGCGGTGTCCCCGGTGTCCGTCACCACTCCCAGCCACTTAACTCCTGGAATCACTTATTTCTGCCCACTCCACAGCATATGCAGCAGTAACTAAAAGCACTTCATAGTCCCCAAACCAAAGGATATTCCAGAGAGCATTTTCACAGCCCCCAAACCAAGGGGTATTCCAGAGTGCATCTTCTAGGACTACAGGGTATCACCACTTCACTACCCCAACCTTCAATCCCCCCCGCACTGCTTTTAACTTTACTGCAGACATCAGGGCTTTCTTAAATAACTAGCCCCTAATAGTTGCTACATTATTTTCAAGTTTTTATTCACTAACTTCCTGGAACTGAGTTGGGTAAAGGAGCTCAGTGCTGTACAATCAAAGCAAGAACTTCAAGCATCAATAAGCTACTGAAAACAGTTTAGTAAAACAAAACCTCAAGCTACGCTTCTGGAACCTTACAGCAAACCGTGCTCGGGACCCCTTGGCTAAGCTGGCATGCGCCAACATCTCCCAGCTGAGGAACAAGTTGCTAACGAGCTCGGCCCAATATCCACCACTGCTTCCGCGTGCACCACCCGAGTGACACTCGAGGGATGTGTCTGGGCACATCCTCCAAGCGGGTACGTTCGGACACGGGTTTTTGTAAGAATCATACCAAGACTTACAGAAAAGAGGAAGGGCCGAACCACGATGAAACAGGCTCAATGGACTTCCATTCCTGATCACTGATGAAATTTATGAAATCAGTTTTCGTTCTGGCGCCCTGGTATCTCCTAAACTCTCCATCTTTACAACTGCAAAATGAAAAAAAAAAAAGTTTTAGTCAAAGCAGGTAAAATTTGCTTCCATTCGCAAACTTATTTCCTCCCTTCATTTTGCCTATTCCTGTTATATTTTTGCTTTAGATGCTACTGTTTCTGGAAAGTTTTCTGAGCATCTTGACTCCCAGTATAACACAGTGCATCTTTGCTAGCTTCAGGTTGTCATCCTATGGAAAGATAGTGATCATCTTAATACAGTTGCCACACAACAGCCTACAGAGAAAAGATTGCAAAACAGAAACACCCATGAAGGGATGAAATAAACGAGGCTTGAAGGGAAAAGACATTGTAAAGTGAGATAAGAAAATGAGAAAATGTTCACCCCGTGCAACATTACTCACATTCTCACAGAGCTTGATAAATCTCACTCACTTGTACCAAAAAAGGAAGGCGATATTTTCTCTCTGAGAAAGACTACCACACTCAGTACTTACTGATAGATGGTAGGAAGCGCCGTTATGATAAATCGCCCACTTAATCCTGTAAGAAAACAGATATTTTCAGAATAGAGCTGCAACCCAATGTAAGAAAAAAAACCCTATTTTTTTCTTATACATCTTAAAGTTCATAAGAATGACTGCTTCCAGCTATCAGTCTTTAATTCTGATCACACACAAACTTGTACATATCTACAAGATAGAGCACAGTTCAAAAGCAACATCCCAGGATAAGGGGAGAAAAAATAACTCTGTGGAAGAGGGGATGTTTGCGGCTAACAACCATTGAACTTGACTATTTTGGCCTTAGCTCTTCAGAGAAAGAGGCTCTCTCTTCCACACGTTCTGTAACCTCCAGTACTTGCAGACAATAATCCAGGTACAACAAATTTTCAAAAGCTCTAATGTGAATTTGGAAAGAAGTACCAACTCCAGGGTTATTTTTACAAGCTTGGACAAGATGTGGGTTGTTTTGCTTTGTTCTCCCCCCTCATATTCCACAGAAACATGAGGGAAGCCAACAGAAGGCAGGTTCAGTCCCGAGAGCCCAAACTCCTTGTGTTCACTCTCCATTAGCCAAGGGAGTTGCTGATAAAAGGCAGGACCAGATAATCAAAACCAGATTCTCCTTCTTTTTAAGCCTTAGAAGTTAAGACCAAACACCTCCTTAAAGTCCTCCAACCCAACACACTCTCTAGAAAAACCTCTATGTATTAAGAAAAAAAACAGAGCACTTAGCCCACACAGAGCAACCTGCCCTCATCAGAACTCATGTATTATTCTGAATCAAAAAAAAAATACAGAGAATACCTTCAAAGAAGCATATTTATGGAAGCTTTGCCTAAGCACCAAAACCAGCACGGGGCGGGGGATGTTATAAACGTCCCGGCGGCTCCTCTCACCTGGCTGCTCGGTCACATCCACTTTGGCGATGTTCACCTCCAGATCCTCTCCCCACTCGGCGAACTTCTCCCACTCGGGCTGCAGGCTCTGGCAGGCGGGGCACCAGGGCGCATAGCTGGGGGCACAAGGGAGATGTCACT
>NW_010581360.1:25575-36152 GCF_000705375.1 Tinamus guttatus
ATGCAAAACTCTCCAGAATGTGGCTGTTTCAATTCTTCTCTCATTCCAGGTACCTTAATTCAGGTGACAATACACAAAATAGCAAAACAGAGCTGTGATGTAAGGCTTTAAAACATCTATCTAGCAAAATCCCTTCTCTTTATCTTTCTTTCTTGAGCTAGAGTTCAATTCCCCTAACAAAGCCCAATAAATTCCTTTATAAAACTCATTTTCTTCCTCACTATAACTAGCTAAGCAGGAAAGCAGCACAAACTGCCACCCACTCTTGTCTCTGGCTGCCTTTGCTGAGGAGCTGAGACCAGGCAGGGAACCGCGTGGCCACGTTGTGTGTGGGCCTGTTCCTGCTCGCTGCCCACCTTAGAAGGCCTGTCCCAGCTTTGCAGGAACTGTAACATTCAAAAGAGGTTTCCTGGGCAGCAGATGAGGAAGTGGTGTTGCTTTTGAGGCCAAAAATAATGCTTCCAGATGGAGCCTGGAAGCAGCATAATCCCTGCTGTCAGACGATGCTGGTCAGATGCAGTTCATGACACTCTGGGAGATTATCTTGGATTATTAGATGAGATTAGATTATAGTAGAATAGATTAGATTGATCTTCCTAGATTTTGAGTCCAGAAAGTGTCATGGGGAAAGGGGGAATTAGTATGATAACATTCTGAAAAATATATATATATATATTTTGGGTAGGGTATCACCTCACTGTGGGCTCTGTTACTTCAGCCCGTGCAATGAGGTACTGACACCAGCCTCTTTCTAGTCGTGTCCTGCTGAGACGAAGTCGCGCTCCGACAGGCCGTGCCACAAATCGCATTGCAGCACCTTGGGAGCAGGAGGAACCTGCACGTGCTGGCTATCGGCAGCAGGCCCCCTGCCAGGTAACTGGGAAAAGGGTTTTAAAGCAAGTTTGTGCTTTTTCTTTATCAAGGCTTCTGGAGTGGAGTGCTCAGCATCAAAGGAGCGAGCAGAGCAGCACAGAAATCATCAGCAAGAGCATCTAACTAGACAGAGAACAAGATTCTTCACCCTGCGTGACACTAGCAATGGGAGCAGTCACCTCCAGAGCTTTCTTCTCTGAGCACAGGGGAACATTTCTGCTTGTGACTTGTATGTTTTCCAGCTGAAGATGTACGGTGGTAGCATGGCATGAGGAGGAAAGCTCTTCCTCCAGAAGGAACCAAATGTCTTTACAGTGGCATTGGTGAGTCCTGAATCAGGCCACAAAAGTATGCATGGCACATCAGAATATTTGTTAAATATTCCTCCCCTGTTTTTCTAGCCCATTGCTAGATGGTGCTGATAGGTGTTTGCTCTCCTGGGCTGGGATTCCTGAGCAGGAATGTGCATGGAGCCCCCAGATAAACTTGAGATTCAAACTCCCTGATCTGAGGGAAAGTTTGAATCTCGTTCTGGAGCTCAGTGTTTCCACGCTGTGCTCACTGCCAGTCAAATACTGAGGGAAGTTTCCCTGAATGCTCACACAGAGTGTGTTGAACTGCTTATTGGAAACTCAAACCTCCTGGCGATTCTCACCACGAAAGCGGAAGAATATTTTGAGTTTTAAAAGCACCTAAGCTGCTAGGAAGCTGCTGGGGGTGCTGCCTGTGTAACCCCCGTGGAGGGCAGCTCTGGTGACATTGACACGGTACCTGAAACACAGGCTTGATAGAGAATTTCCTTCATGACCACAGAAAGCAGCCCAGGTTTCGCACACAGAGCTAAGTCCTGCCAGTCTCTAATGACAAAGCCCACCAGCAAACACCCTCTCCACCTTGTCCTTCATTCCAGGTGACCGTGGCAGGATGAATCACGCACCTGGACCAGCCTTCCCACCACTGCTCATGATGAGAAGCCCAACATCAGGCCACTGAGCTGTTTTAAGTGACAACATAGTGTTTAAGTGATAAGATATGTCATTATTCCCTCTGAGCACTTACCCATGTGTACTGTTCTTCACAGAACTGTGTTGTAATCACATGTGTGCTCGCTGTAGTGCCCTTAAATAGAGGATATGCATTTGCCACGCTCCCTCGGATGGCCATAACTTCCTTTCTTTTCCACTTTGAGAGGTTCAAATTGCAAACACCCCCAACACAAGCACTAAAGAGCCTCTCAGCAGAGCCTCGGGGGCTGTGGTGTTAGGGACGGCCGTGCTGGGTCATTTGTGGGACGTAGTTCGTCACTTTGGACTTCCCTGCTCTCGGTTGGTGCTGGTGGCCTGAGGGGTGACAAAGAGCTCCCTGCAGAGCAGGGGCTGGATGGTCTTGCATCCTTTCTGAAAACTGAAGTAGAAGCTATTTCCACTAGAAAATATGAACATATTCATCTCTTTGTAAATAAAAAACAGGCATTTTAATATGCTTTAAGGGAATAACTGAGTCAATGGTTCTGGAATAAGAGCTCAGCCCTGTGTTCTTCGGAGGGCGTTCTCTCTGGCACACATATCTGCGTTTCTGCTGCGAGGAGCCTTGTACGACCTGCCCACACACTGCTTACCAAGGGTGCTGTAACTGCTGTGTAGGCTGATGCAAAATGTTCCTTCTCCCACAGCTCCCTGCCTGCCTCTGCCTTCAAATGCCACCGAGAAGCCTGCGCAAGGAACGATGCTCAGCAGAGAAGCTTCCGCCCTCAGAGGCTGCTCCACTTCTCACCTGCAGGTAACCAGGGTCACCTTGGGCCAGAAACAAGTGTCTCGAAGCCAACGTGCTTCTCTGGTGGAGCTCTGTCTTATTAGCAAGCCCCTCTGCTAACGCAGCAGGGGAGAGGGATGTGTAAGTGGGCATGAAGAAGCTTCCGCTGTAATCAGGACAAACGCTTTCTTCAGCCAGCAAACGCTGACTAAAACTAGGTGACGAGGGCTGAATCAGAAGCGCTGCTGGGAGGTGGTGGTTGGCACAGTCACTGCTTCCCCGGGCACTTCTGGCGAGCACCGTCTGTGCTGGTTTTAGGTTGAGTGCTGCCCTTGAAGGAACCAGGTAGGTGTCAGCACTATGGTTTGGCTGAGAAGTCCAAGGATCTGGGCTCCATCTGGGCCCTGGCAAGGGCTAGGAAACACCACGTGGGTATTTGATGCCCTCAAACACAAGCTAGTTTCTTTGCAACCTAAATATTCAGAGGAACAGCCCAATGAAATCCCATTCTATGGGGTCAGGGTCCCCATCACACAGGGGCAGAGGAGGCAAGTGGAGGGGGAGAGTCTGAAGATCAACCATCAAACACAGGAAAACTGGGACCCTATTAAATCATCTAGATGAGAGGCTGAAGAGAAAAGAGGGATTTTGAAAAAAGTGTGACCATGAAGGAATAGTCCTTCCTGTGCTTCAGTCTTGCCTCTCATTTCCCATTATTTGTGCTTTCCTCCCCTGTCTAAAGCAGCACAGTCCACTGCATGCTATGAGAACCAAAACCTAATCTTAAAGCAAATAAACAGAGAGCAAAATACTCCCCAGCAGAAGCTGTTTAATTTCCCTAGCAGCACAGTGGTAGTGGGAGGAGATCTCCATGCCATGCAGGAGAGCCCCAGTCTTTGGCAAAATGTGTCCTAACTGCAGTGCCAGGGGGCTTGTTCCTGCCCCTTGCGGGCGCTGAGGATCCAGCCCTCCTGGAGGGAGCGGCGTTTTGCAGCAGCTCCTCCCGTTTGCCTTGTTTGTCTGGGCGCTGCGTTAGGATAATGTCAAGCTTGATCATTTCCAAGCCTTACTCACAAAGCGTTTGCTGGGTTTAAGGAGAAAGATGGTGCCCGTTGGTGCTGTGTGTAGCGAACGCGCTCCGAGGGCTGCTCCCCCAGGTCCCAGGCGGGTGGGAGCTGGCGGAGGGCTCTGGGGGGACGACGAGCGTTGCAAGGGGAGCAGCTGAAGGGTGCTGGGCGAGGGGAACAAAGCTGCACCCAGGACCCCAGGCCCGCTTCACCCAGCCCCATTAACAGGGCCTGGGGAGGATCGTGATGGGCAAGGCCATGGTGACCCAGCCTAAGCGGGTCGGCACTAGTGGCTCGGTGACACCGCCATGTGCGCCCAGGCCACCGCTGCTGGAAGCAGGAGACAGCAGTGAGCCCGTTTGTGACCGGCAGCCCTCCAAAACATGGCAGCTGGGGAGAAAATGCCCCCCTAACAAGGTGCTTCTTGCAGGAATTGGATTCCTCCAACATTCCCAGGCTATTCCTGCAGCTGAGCAGTGGACAATTCCCAGGAGAAGTTGGAATCCATCCCTATTGGTTTCTCTGTGATCTCCACGGAGCTGGCTGGCTTGGGAAAAGCAGGAATCACCTGGTGCCATCACGGGAAAAAAGTGAAGGCAATTTCCTGACTCTGGGAATACTAACAGTTCCCACTGGAGCTGGAGCTGGAGCTCGGCTTTGTCATCATGGTTGGATCAGCAGCACATCCCTTCCTGCGCCATCTCCTCCTCCTTCTGTTTTTCAGGTTCTTTAGTCACGTATGGAAATGTCACACTAAAAAAAAAACTCACAGAGCATAAACAAAAGCCCAAAAGAAAAGTGCAATTGCCATTCTCAGGCTGCTCTTCAGGTTGGCTGTGACCAAAATCCCTTCAGCAGGGCTAGGCAGAGCCCTGCAGCCATCAGTGTCACCGTCAGGCCCAGGACATAAACCTGGGAACAGGGTAACATGTCATTGTGCTCCACGGGGCCCAGCGGGACTGCGGAGAGGTGAAATGAAAGGAAGCTGAAGGGCTGATTTGAATCATCGTCGGAATCACCGAGTAGCCAGCTTGGCTGTGACACCCAGGGGACCCTGTTTGGCAGCTCCCTTCAGAGCCGACCAGGAAGAGGCTGCTGTGGTCAGTGCCCACAGTGCGGAGGGAGGCTCCTGGAGCCTCCCATTCCCGGGAAAGCATCGCATCCCTCGGCCATGTGGGGCATCCCGGGCTCTTTGGAAGAGGCGCAGGGCGAGGCAGGGCTGAGAGGACAGTTGTGTTCCCGCTTCCCCTCGGATTTCCTCGTGTTTGCTGGCGCAGCAGCTCCAGGGGAGACCCAGCCGCAACAATCTCCCTCGGAAAGGGACGTGGGGAGACGTTTGGGGGAAAAGCCCCCAGAATCACTGCTTCCTGAGGTGAGGGAGTGGGAACGATTGCTGGGTTTTGCTTTGACATGGAACCAAGAGCCAGGCGCGAGGCTCGGGGAAACCAAGGGGATGCTCTGAGGGTCACACGGTGTCACTGAAAGGCGGCAGGAGGCTACGGGGCCAAGTACACGAATGAGTCCAAGCAGGAGTTAGGACAGGCTCCTCAGTGGCTCCTGAGCACAAGGTCCCTGGAGCTGCTGCTGGCACCACCAGGGCACTTCCCAGACAGCGCAGAGAGCTCAGGGCCGGTCCTGCGGGGACCTGCGCCTTGCCACGCTGTCCCCTTGTCCCTGCACTGTCCCCGCCATGCCCAAGGCCCCAGGCCAGCAGGCAGGAGCTGCACAAATCCTGCGGCGCCCGAGGCTGTAGGTCGCTCATCCCACCCCGAGCGAGCGCTGCGAGGGACCCTGTCTGCGATGCTGGCGCAGGGACCCTGTCCGTGACGCTGGCACAGGGACCGTATCCGCGATGCTGGTGCAGGTCCAACCCGCTCCCGTTCCAGCAGCCTGCGCAGGGAGGCAGGGCCAGCGGCCTGAGCGCTTTTCCTGTTGGGAACCTGTTCCAGGCAGGGTTTGGGGTTGCCCAAGCTGGCACCGGTTGATCTTTTCTACTGGATAAGAGCAGCCAGGAGACACGGAGCCGTCTTCTAGCCTGGGATGCATTTTCCAAAATGTGATGCCAGAGCCATTTTCAATTGCCGGCCCTCTGTCCTAATGGAGAGAGCTCCAAAGCCACCACTTCCTCCATACTCTGCTGGCACGGCTGTTCTCCTAGTGCCTTTCCCTGCCTTCCCACAGAAGTGAGCCTGGAGCTGTTGTTTGATTTATTCACAACCATCAGGTTAATAAACAAACACATGCCAAGCCCCGTCACCAGCTGCACCCCACGGACGTTCCTCCAGCCCCTCATCTGGATGCCGGGCAGTTTGTTTCCATGATCTCCGAGGTGAAGCCGCAAGCAGCCCGAGCGCCTCCAGCCGCAGGGTTTGGGGACACGAGGAACCTGCCAACACCGGGAGCTGCGTCCTGCCCTCGGGATGCAGATCCAACCCTCCTAGCTGCTGCCTTGCCCCCAGGCAAACCCTGGGGGACACAGGGCATGAGGGGATCCCAGGAGGAGCTACGTGATATCCCCTGCCTTAGCCTCGCTCCTTGGGGTCTCCTCATGGCCTCCGAGATCACAGAGCCCCTTCCCACAAGAAGAGCTCGGCTCCACGGCAGCTCCAGCCCTGCGGAGAGCATGCAGGAGAGCAGGAAGCTGCAGCTAAAACGGGATTTGCATGTTCTTCTATTTTGGCCGCGCTTTAGTCAGAGCAACACGTCTTCCCGGCGTATTTTTATCTCGTACAGTTTGGAAGCGCATCCCTGGCGCATCCGGCGGGTTATGTAACCGCCGCGCGCCCACGGCGGAGCCGAGCGGGGTGCAGGGCACAGCGGGCAGCCTCCTGGTCCGTAGGGATGTCGGGAGAGGGGCCGCGGAGCTGCCGGCGCCGCCTCTCCCTGCTCCGTGCAGCAGGATGAGGAGCTCGTGGGTGCTGCCCGGATGTCTGGGTGCCCAAGAGGCTTCTGCTTTGCGATGCCCAGACACAAAGGCCAAACAAAGCAGCAGTGGGATGTGGCGTGGGTCCCTCGTCCCCCTTTCCAACCACATTGGGCGATCAAGGAAAAGGCCTTAACGCTCGCTGAGATCTTCACTTCCATTCCAAACCCTCCGGCGTGTTCGTGCCAGGAGGGACAGGGCCCCGGCCAGGTCTCCTCGCCGTGGGTTGGAGCTTCCCCTGGGTTTCCCAAGGGGAAGGCACTTCTCCCATAAAGATGATCCCCCAAATCTTCCCAAACCGATTCGGGAAGATCTTTCTCCACTTCCGAAGTCACCTTTTCTCTGAAAGGCAAACGACTCATTTATTCCCAGGTTGGATAAAGGCTTTTTTTTTAAGGTGTTTCATTATTCCCTGCTATTGTTCTACAACTCAGAGCACCTTGTGCATCACCGTAAGCTTGTTCGTGCTGCAGATGTTTCCTTCTGCGAGGGAAGATAATTACCACCATTAATTGGAAATTAATGAATTGCACACAATCCTGGAGCAGTTTTCTTGTGGCACAAAGGCTGAAGCCCAGCTGCAGTGGGCTTCACCAGTGCTGCTCAGGCCCAAAAATTGCTTTAAAAATTGGATTTTTGTAGCTAATTTGGAATACCAGTGTAAGGCACTTAATGAGGGGATTGGCTTCGCACCGAGCCTTGGGGAAGCGGGGAAATATTTCCAGAACATGGGCTAAATTAGGGAATAGTTAAAGCTATGACCTGAAAAGCTGCCCCTCCAAGGCCAGATGCAGCCGGTGCTCTGCACCCCTGTCCAACCTCGTCCCCCCGCGGTGACATTTCTGTCACCTTGGGCACCTACACCAACCTCTCCTGTTGGAGCACTTGGGAATTCTCGCCTCCCCTTGGATCAGCCGTAGCCAAGGGCCTCCCAGGGCGCCCGTTGCCCCATCCCGGTGGAAAGGAGGGAGAGGCAGCTGGTGCAGGGCTATAAACGGAGGGCCCGGGAGCGGCAGCAGGACGGAGGTGGCTGCGGGCAGGGAAACGGGAGCAGGGAAGACCCTGCTGCTCCCGCCCGCCTCCCCGACCTCCTTGGAGCGCAGGGCCTCAGCCGGGACCCTCGTGGCCCCCTGGAAGGATTGGCCCTGGCCAAGCCAAGAGGCAGAGGACAGAACTGAAGGCAGAAGGCACTGGGCACATGCACGGCGGGCAGGTCTGTCATGGGGGCCAGAGGTGGCCCTGGGGTGGCCGTGGGCTGCAGCTTAGCGGAGGCCCTGGCAGACGAGGGTCACACTTTATTCCTGAGCGTATTCCCTGTTCTGCCGTGGCCATTGCTGGAATCTTCCTTATGAGGAAAGACTGAGCGAGCAGGGCCTGTTTACCTGGAGAAGAGAAGGCTGAGAGGGACCTGATCAACATGTACAAGTACCTGAGGGGAGAGTGTAGGGAGGATGGGGCCAAACTCTTCTTGGTGGTGGCCGGGGACGGGACAAGGGGTAACGGGGACAAGGTGAAATCCAGGAGGTACCACTTCCATGTGAGGAAGAGCTTCTTTGCTGTGAGGGTGCCAGAGCCCTGGCACAGGCTGCCCAGAGAGGCTGTGGAGGCTCCTTCTCTGGAGATCTTCCAACCCGCCTGGATGCCGCCCTGTGTCCTGGGTGTCCCTGCTGGAGCAGGGGCTGGACTGGATGATCCCTAGAGGTCCCTGCCAACCTCAGCCGTTCTGGGATTCTGTGAGCAGCCCCCAGCCCCAGGTCTGGCACATACGGACGCTCCTAAAACACCCACACCGGTGCCAGCCTAAACAGCTGCTCCTTGCTGCAGCCAGGATCGTTTCATCTCCAGATTTCCCAGGGAAGTCAAGTCATCGCCTGCAATTTCCTTTCAAATGTATGAAGTTCCCACATAATTTTTAATTCGCTCTTCTTTTGTGGCTGATGAATGGAGAAAGGTGTTTCTCCTTCAAAGGAGGGTTATTAAAATGCAAATAAACGTCGGGCTGAAGGTCCATTTGAGCACTGAAAATCATATCGAGCAACAGAGAAGGCAAAATCTGGCTCTTTGTTGTTGTTGTTGTTGGGTGAGATTGAGTCTTTCATGGGATGACATCTATTTAATGAAAGGTTTCTTTGGTCCCAAAAGGAGCTTCAAGTGAAAAGCAGGGAGCCAGCAAGGCCCTGCTGGACCTGATCCTCCGTGTCCCCAAACGGCCAACAGTTTGAGCCTCTGTGTCCCATCCCAGTGAGTTCCATGGATCTGAACCTCCGTGTCCCATTCCAGCGAGGGCCGTGGATCTGAACCTCCGTGTCCCATCCCAGTGAGTTCCATGGATCTGAACCTCCATGTCCCATCCCAGTGAGTTCCATGGGTCTGAACCTCCGTGTCCCATTCCAGCGAGGGCCGTGGATCTGAACCTCCGTGTTCCACCCCAGTGAGTTCCATGGATCTGAACCTCCACGTCCCATCCCAGTGAGCTCCACGGATCTGAACCTCCATATCCCATCCCAGTGAGTTCCATGGATCTGAACCTCCATATCCCATCCCAGCGAGGGCCATGGGTCTGAACCTCCGTGTCCCTGCTTCGTCCTTCTCCATGAGGCAGCCCGACGTTCCTGCCTCTCCGCTCCTGCCTTTGCTCCCGTTCCGCTGCCCCTCACCCCGGCAGGGATGCCGGGGGCAGGGCCCATCGGGGGCCACACCCCGTTCCGCTGCCCCTCATCCCGGCAGGGATGCCGAGGGCAGGATCAATCGTGGCCTCCCACCCGCAGCAGCCAGGCGGGGGGACGGAGGCGGCGGCAGGTCCTGGTGCCGACGGGGACATTCCCATCCCAATCCATCCGCCTGCGGAGGAGGCTGCTCCGTGACGGATGGCGCCCTGGTCATCTGCAGCCGGGGAGGCCGGCGCGTGACCGGAATCTATTGAGGTTGCCATGGCAGCAGGGGGAGAAAAAAGGGGAACAAAGCAAGGAATCCGTGCGGGAGAAGCCCTCTCCCGAAATGAGGAGCACGCAGCATCCTGCCAGTGGCATGGAGCGGGGACACAGCAGGGTCACCACCGGGCAGGGGCCATTCCCGGGACCTTCCCTGTGGGCGAATGTGATTCCTGGGACCCCAGCACCTTCCCTGCAGGTGAATGTGATTCCCGGGATCCCAGCACCTTCCCTGCAGAGCCTGAAAATGCAACAGGGAGGTCCTGGCGCTGGCCAGGGAGGACAGGACGGGAAGGTGAGGCCAAGGGGAATGCGAGGCCATGGGAAGGTGACCTGCACGGAGCAGACCCCAGCCTCCACAACCGCTGGTGGAAGCAGAACTCCTTTCCCAGCCTTTCCGACTCTCCAGAGGCCAGTATCCCCTGGGATGCCCCGGGACCTGTCCCCGCAATGGGCCAAAGGACGTGTCAGGGGAAGCGTCTTTTGTTTCTGCTCGGAGCAGGGCTGGCCCCTGCCTTTTGCCTCTGCTTCCCTTTGGATATGAGTCCCGCTGGGAAGAGCAAATGAGACGTGTGGCAGCGGCCGGGCCTCGCCAGCCCCAGGCTGCCGTCGCGGTCCCTGAGGACAAAGCCCCGGGAAAGGTGGCGCATCCCCCATCTTCCCTAATGTGCGGCTGCGTTACCAGCAGTGCCAGGAGGAGACGCAGCTCCGGCCTCGGAGATGGGGACGTGGGGACACCTTGGCCCCCCGAGCCCGTGCCTCCGGGCCTGGGCGCTGCCAGGACTTCCCTGCACATCCCATCCGGCACAGCCCGACGGCCTCTGCCAGCAGCCGCTGCCAGGAGGTCTGGACCTGATGGGATCCCAGCCCATTTTCCAGGCTGGGAGATGCCCAGGGAATGCCTGGGTGGGTGGCACCACTCCAAAAGGAAATCACCCCAAAAGGGAGGATTCCTGCTTCCCAGATCAGCTCCTTGGCTGAGGAAGAGGAGGCACCAGGGCTGCAGCGCCCGCGGGAGCCGCTGCGGCCTCC